>JACEGR010001030.1:0-194689 GCA_014170235.1 Listronotus bonariensis
TATAAACGAATGGAATACATTATTCAAAAGAATTTTTTTTTTTATTGTTCCGAGAAACCATAACCAATAAAAACAAAAATTATAAGTAATTTTCAATCACTTTATCCATACTTTTAAATTAAGCGATTTATTTTTCAAATTTACTTATTTGTGAATTAATACTTTCCTTAATTTAAACCACCCTATATATTATATGGCCATTTCTATAAGAGCTCTTAGTATCTCAAATAAAGCATCAGTGTTTAATAACCATGTTATACCAAAAATTATCTTAGGCGTTTTGAATTAAAAAAAAGTGTTTTTTTATTAAAGAAAGCTTTTTAGGTCGGGTCGTCGCAAAAATTAAATTTTTAACGACCAAGGTGGTCACACTGTATATAAAAAATTCAAGATAGTAGTTTTTAAAGACTAAAACAGAATTTAAATAGGACTTACCAGATTTTAATAATGAGGGTTTGAATTGGGGATATTTACATAATTTCCAACTACATACAGAATGGCCTTATTGTGCGAGATAGTCCAATCTTTCTGTTGTTTAACGTGATATGACAAACAATTTTACCTGAAGTTGCGTTATCATAGATGCATGCCCTAAAAATATATTTATGGATACAGTGTCCTAAAAGTTTTTAGGATATTTAGAATTTTTCAGAAATACATGAAAAAAAAACGTGATAGGGAAAGAGACTTAGAATTAGATGAAGGGAGATATAAATGGAATACTAACATTTCTTATAAATTTAATGATTACAAATTATACATGGCATTTAATGCTTGTAATTTTGTCGAAAATGTTCCAAATAGTTTTGATGATCTGAAAAATGGGACAGATAAAAACAGCTGGATGAAAGCAATACAAAAAGAATTGAAATCATCAGAGGAAAATAATACATAGGAAAAGTTAGAAAAACAAATAATGTTAATATTCTTGATACAAAGTGGGTCTTTACTTTTAAATCATTAAAAAAAAATTTAATAGATAAGTTTAAGGCAAGGTTGGTTGTCAGGGGTTTTGCTTAAGGAAAAGAAATAATTTTGATGATATGTATTCTCCTGTTGCAAAAATGACAAAAATTTGAGTTTTATTAGTGTTAGGAAATCAATTTAATTATCATTTTCAGCAGTTAGATGTTAAAACGCCTTTTTAAATTAAACAATTAATGAAGATATGAATATATATCCACCACCAGGTGTTGTATGTAAACATAATTATGTTTTTAAGGTAAAAAAGTCATTGTATGGCCTAAAAGAATTATCTTAATAATGGAATAAGCAAATAAACAAGTTTTTATTAGAAATAGAATTTAGTAGGTCAAAAAAGATTTTTGTTTATATGTATTAGATGTTAAAAATAATAAAATATTTTTATTAATATATGTGAATGATGTAATCTTAACGGCTTCAAACGCTTCTAATTTATACACTTTATATGTTTCCCAAATCCGACCTCCCTTGGAATATTGTTCTCATGTCTGGGGCATGGCGTCCCCAACAACCCTGAGCATTCTTGATTCTATTCAAAGAAGAGCTGTTCGTCTCATTAATGATCCTTCACTTACAGAAAGGCTTCCCTCTCTTGCCCATCGTCGGGCTGTGGGCAATTTATCGCTTTTTATAGGTACTTCCATGGCTTCTGCTCTGAGGAATTGACCAGTATAGTTCCTCCACTCGCGGTTCCCAACAGAGAAACTCGTGGTTCCGCGCGTATGCATCCCTATACGGTACAACTGGACAGGCCCCGAACTTCTCACTTTGTTCGTTCTTTTATCCCTAGAGTTTCTAGATTGTGGAACCTGCTGCCCTCGGAGGTCTTTCCTTCCCCCAAATCTTCAAGTATTTAAGTCCCGTGTCAACAAACTCCCTCTTACCTCGCTTAAGACACCCACGGTACGTTAGTATTTAGGCTTTTAGCCGTCGTGGTTTGTCCAAAGATAAAAAAAAAAAAAAAAAAAACTTAAATGATTTAGAAGCTATAAAAAACAAATTAATGTAAAGTTTAAAGTGAAAGATAAAGAGAAACTAAAAACTTTCTTGGATTACAAATTACATATGATCGAGAAAATGGCATTTTAAAAATTAATTAGTCAAAGAATATAGAAGGTATTCTCAAAAGATTTGGCATATATGATTGTAAACCTTGAGATATACCAATTGATCCTAAATTAAAGATTAAATATGCGGAACCGTACGAAATGTCCAAATGTAATAAAGGTCTAGAATATCACAGAAATAAAAATTATTTTAATCTTTGTTTGGTATGTCGATGCAAATGATACTGTTGATCGTAAATCTGTGTCAGGCTACTTATTTAAAATTTGTCATAATATTATTATGTGGGTAACAAAGAAACAACAGTCTATATTTTATCCGCAACTGAAGTAGAATAAGCACTATGCTCTATGCTCTTCTGTATGTAAAGGTTAATGGTAGAGAAAACTTTTTGTTGATTTTGCCATTGATCTTAATTCCATTACATTTTTTGAAGATAATCAGGGTTGTTTATCTCTTATCAAAAACCATGTAATAACCGAAAAGTTAAACATATTGACCTAAAATTTAACTTTGTTTGTGAATACTTTAAACCGGTTTAATTAATATTGTTTATATAGATGTACCATTTGTGGCCACTGTACCATTTGTGGCTACTTTGAGATTTATAAGTAAATATTAAATATTCAGTTCTACTATGGTGTTATCAAAAATTTATTGAAATAAATCGTTGGTGTTATGTAGTATATTTATGAGATTTTTAAATATCATTGCACATCCTGAACCGTTTCCACTACTCCTTAAACTGAATGGTTTCAAAAATAATTACAAACATATATGGGATGCGTGTTGTATCCAGGCAACAATTATTAAAAAAAAAAAACATGGAACTTTAAACACGAATAATGACTAATATAGAAAAACCAAAGTAGGTAGTTACCTAAATTTTGTGTCAAAAATTATTTATTTTTCATGCAGTTTTGTCAATTTGGCTAGGCAATTTTAACTTTGTTTGATATAAATTTAGCACCCGAGCGGGGACTCAGTTTTTAACCAAGCGTTGCTTGCAAAAAGTTATACCGCTCTCCCGACTAATTTGGGGTTGTAAATTACAAATTTGAAAATTTTAATTAAAACATTCGTATATCTTGGGAAGTACTGTCCAAATTTAAAATTTGACCGTAAATCTAATTATTTTAGATAGAGAAAAGCTCAAAAACCGCTCTGAGTAGGAATCGTACTGCACATGCTCGAATTAAAATTTGACTAGACACCTTTTTTCCGAATAATTTAGGGTTGCTCTCAGCGAACTTGTGGTAAGAATTTTAGGTACCGTATGTTTCGACCGTTATAGTAAAATTTCTGAATCAAAACCGTAAAACAGATAATTTTAGGTCTATATTTGTCCCATACACAGTTATTTTTAAAATCCCTACTGCGCTGCGCATGTTTCCTAAACTAGTATAGTAGAGCCCAAATCCGTTTGGATTTTTCATTTTACTGACCGTAGATCTATTCCATTTTGTTTATTTATACCCGAATATAATTGATACAAACGCGCAAAGAACTGTGATTTTCCGAAACAGCGATAAACTGCCGTTACAAATTGGGCATATTATACCTAAATTTTTTTCACTATTAAAGAAACGGATATTAAATGGGATATTTTCTTAAAACTCTCTAACATTTTTTAAGTGGTAATTCAATAAACAGGGTATTTTATTGAAAAAACAAACAGGTTTGTGTTATAGCTTTAAAAACAGTTGATGGAAAAAATATAATTGCGCCACTGAATTCTAATTAAAATTCCCTAAAACTTAGTCAATTACATCTTATTTCTATCTCTAATAACAAGAAAGTTATAAGTGCCTGTCCAAATTGACGAAAAATGCGCTATCAGATTTATTTTTATTTTTTTTTGTTCAAGTTTAAAAAAGATTCATCTAACTTAAAACAAATTTTTTATTACTTCTTTCTAGTGATCGTCCAATACAAATTTTTTTGCCGATATCGATAATCGGCTAATAATGATATTTTAGTTGCCGATACCGATATAATATGGGTATCGGCACATTTTTAAAGAAACTTCAGCTATTCAATTGAATTTATAAATAAAAGTAAAAATTGTCAACAGATGCAACGCTATAAAGCATTTTTGGTCAAATACTGTCATCGCCGCCTTTAACACATTGCAACAAAAGTTTAAAAGTTTTTTGTATAAATAAACGTGTTTAAATTTAGGAAAAAACAAAGAAAAATTAAAAACAAAAAGCTTTTTGAAAAATTTCGGACCACTAAAAAAACTAAAAATAAATAGTTTATTCAAGAACTTAAATCCTTTTTAAATTTTTTACTACAATTAGCGGTTTTTACTTACAAATAAATAAAATAGTTAATCTTAAATACACCGATATTTACCGGCAGGATTTTGCCGATATACCGATACACCTATATTTATATCGGTATCGGCCGATTAATACCTATTTCTTTTTTTATAGGTTAGAATGCCTTTATATTATATTTTGTTAAAGTAAATTAATCAAAACAAAATGGTATTTTATTAATAAATTGTATAAATAATAATATTTCCTTGAATTGCACATAATATTTACTATGGCCAAAAGGGTACAAAAGGAGGTGAGATTAAATATTTTGTTTGTATTAAAGTACAGTTTAAGACTTGATTTTTTATAATTCATATATTGATACAAAGGCCAAACTTCATTTGGGTTACTTTAATTCTTCATTGAAGTTAGGAAATTGCTTAAAGTGGCCACAAATGTACATCTACCCTATAAAAAATAAGAAATTTAAACACTTTTACATACGTATACAGGACATCGTATGGAAACATAGGTAAAAGTGCCCTGATGTTTATTTTAAGGTCAAATTGACTTTTTTAATGTATTTACAGGGTATTTTTTCCATGTTTAGTACAGGAATCCCAAAAAAATGGAGTTTTAAATGCTCAGTTTAAATCATTTTTTATTTTCTTTTTCAAAAAATCATGGCTTACTAGAAAACCCGTTTTTTTCCACAAATTGTCACTCTCTTATAGCTTCTTTATAATGCTAAATTACTAACCATAACTAACTAACCTTAGCTTCGACTTCAAAATTTTTAGTTTTGATAGTAAGCGCTCACAGTTTACAAGAAAATATCAATCCTTTTTTATACATAAATAAATAAAATAAGCCAATAAATATAAATTATACTTGTGTGATAAAAAATGTTTTTGTAATTAAGGTCGGCATCATTTTTATCTGAATTAAAAAGTTTTTATTTGTTGCAAACTTATGTAATAAGCAAATCTACATAATCCCCAATCTGATATATCACGTTTTTAACTTTTTTACTTTCCCCTTAGTGCCCCCAGTGACCTTAAGGGCATTTGCCCGGTTGTTTGCTGGCCTAGTCCGACACTGTCTTAATGGAAAGAGAGTAAGAGAAATTGTCTACTAGGAATACGCTGCACGTTTGTCAAAGAGAAGGTCTTCCTACAAAAAATGTGTACAATAATACTTTTATTGAGATTCGTTAACACGGGAAGTGTATCATATGAGAAAAAAAAACAAACCCAAACTTTTCAATAGACGCACATAAAGATTTTTGGAATATAGGCATAATATAAAAAAAGGGTTTAAAATGCAGTGACGAAAGATGTATATAGATCTTAAAGTGAAAATATTTTTGTATAATTTTTAAAATTACCCTAATTACTGTAATCACCTTTTAGGAATTTCAGCCTTTAATCTATGTAAAATGGTATTAATAACATGTTTCTTTCCTTTCTAAAGTTTATAAATGTATCACGTGGTGATTGGTTATTTGGGGTTCAATTTTAATATTAACTAGAGCTAGTTTTTGGGTCACATTATTGTTATTATTTGCGTCCAAAGCTCTGGACGAACTTCCTAAATTATATATTGTACCTACTTTCTACAATTCTTAAGGCTTCGGATGCTTTCCTTATTGCTTTAAGGCGGCTATTATACTATTATCGTTTTAAAAGTAATATTTAACATTAACAACTAGTTTTTTGGTCAAATTGGAAATTTGCATCATTTTGATAAAGAAAATCTGTCTGTTGACGTTAACTTATTTTGAATGTTGACTGCACTTTTTTCTAGTAATTTTTTGTTTTATCTTTTTTGGTTATGTTGGAAAAAGAAAAAAGTTTTCGATGGGCTAATATTTCTACTATACTAATAACAATATAAAAAAAACAATGTCTTTCGAAAGTGGGTTGGTCCTCAATTTTTCAAATGTAAAGAAAAAATTATTTAAGAATATGTACTGGGTCTTTAAAATTTGCACGGTATGCCACTGCTATCTTTCATTGACAATAATAAGGAGGCAACTCTGCATTTTGTACAGATCTTTTAGAGACATCTTGTATATTAAAATATTAGGTATATTAAATTTTAAACCCTATATTTCTTATTTAAAATTATCACTTGGGATATCCAAACATATCTTTACCTAGCCATTTATTAATCCCCAAATTTTGTGCCTGCCATTTGTTGTCTGGAGGGTGAACGGCCGTTGGCGTCGAGTTTAAGGACCGTCGCGACGCACCGTGCGTCTTTTGCCTCCTGCCGATGTTTCCATCGGTCTGCGGGTCAAAGAGTTCAGGAAGGTCAACTTGTAGGAATACTTACAGGACAGAACGTCTAGTCGATTAATACTTTACGCAAAAAGATAAACAAAGGCTTTATTGGGACAGTTTGCATTATGTATGAATATAGCAAGGCATTATACGGGGTAATCTTAACTTAAGTCGGCACTATGCTAATTTCTTTATTATTGAAGATTCAAAGTCGGTTAAATTAGTGAAGTTTTAGTATTTTTTTTGTTGATTAACGTGTTGTCGTCAGAAAAACAATTGAATACATCGGGTTTTTATTGCAAAAATGTACTTTTTAATATAATTGTATATTACATTATTATTTCAAACATTTTGATTAAATTAGGAGCTTAAAAAAGTCTTCATGTGATACATCCAATATTTAATAGTTTCGGAAATAGGGCCACCCTGAGAAATTTGATGGTAAACTGGCACCATTTAAATAAAACACCCTGTATATTGCATTACCATTAAATAGATAGTTTAAGGAGCTTTAAAAAAATAACACATCTTATATGTCTACCTCTTATAGGTTTGGAAATATGGCCATACAAATCTGAAAAGGATGTTAAATTTGTTTTTCCACGACCGTTAAAGAAAATGCTGTTTTTTAAATCGTTAACATGAAGTTAAAGTACTCCATTCTAGAAGACTCAATGAAGTTTTAAAAAAAAGTAACATTTTTAACACTTCGAAGCATTTTTTCACATTTTGAATTAGTGTTTTGTTTCAATGCCTACTACAATAAACTTAAATATCAGTTTATGCAATCTAACAGTAAACGCGACATCACCTGAACCAAACGGTCACTTTACCTTTGTTTTCGTCATTATTTCTTTTAGTTCATGTGTCACTAGTTTTAAAATTTGGCAGTTTGCAAATAAATTAAATAGAAGTTATTAAAAACTAAAAGTAATAATGAATTTGAATGACTAAGAAATTGAAAAGAAGTTTATACTGTTTTGGTGTAATTTCTACAGAAAGTAAGTACATACAATTTTCTAAAATTAAATAATAAATGCATAGTTATGAAGTTGATATTTGTCTCATAAAAAATAAGGAAGTTATGATTTTTGGTGCAATATAATGGCTTTGCTAAACAAATTAAAATTTATAAGTTTATATAAATAAAACATATATAACATGGTATTTGGGGTAATTTTTATACGATCGTGGAAAAAATATAGTATGTAACACATGCATAAAGTTTCTTTTTACTTATGGGATTTCCGCACTCGCCAAAGGCTGGTGCTGTCGAACTTCCCATTTGTAAAAAAGTATCACTTGTTACATAAATTACTATTATTTTATGTCTACAGCTCTAAGCCATAATAGTTCAGGCAAAATAGCAGTAGAAAAGGTCATAAAACAAATTTTGCCCTACAGCAATCTATTGGTATAGTTTTGTTAAGTCCATCATAACCTTGTAAGCAAAACACTTCCGAACCAACATAAAACAAAAATGATCCGCTAAAGGCTCATCTTTTTGTTAACTTTTAATATATATATATATATATATATTAGAAATTAGATTAAGAAAAAATGAAAATAATTAATTTTATTAAAAAATATATATAACCAAAACCAAGTCAAGCAACCGTCAAGGAAGCAACACTTGATAATGCCAACTGAGATGTTGGCGAAACGTCGTAAAGAATGTCCAACAAACGAACGGATTGAAAACCGGAAAAATACCACTGGACATATATACATATACATATATATATATATATATATATATATATATATATATATATATATATATATATATATATATATATATATATATATATATATATTTATATATAGACTTCAATAAAAAAAAAAAAAAAAAAAACACAAAATTATGTAATTTTTTTATTATACTCGTACATTGTGTTATTTTCGTTAAAAAATTAATAAGCATCAATTGTAGCGAGGTGGCTATATATGTTATGAAGCACAAGGAAAAAATTTCCTACTGTCTTGGTGTATTATATAAAATATTCTACTCCTTTTAAAGACAGTCGAAAGAAAACATCCTGCTTTTCTATGCTATCCACCACGACTCTCTCCCCAGACCGGTTTCGCCTGCCTTACAGGAACTCATCAGTGAGGCTGTATCGAGTCGTGGTGAATAGCATAGAAAACAAGCGTCTAAGTTTCATTGTCTAGCGGTAGGATATTAAATCCTGCCGTTGATGCCCTATTATTGCCCTAATATTTTATATAATACACCAAGACAGTAGGAAATTTTTTCCTTGTGCTTCATAACATATATAGCCACCCGCTACAATTGATGCTCGTATTTACTGAATGCGGAGGCAGGATTTAATATCCTACCGCTAGATTATGAAACTTGTCTAATAAGTAGACGGATCAATGTAAAAAGTTAAACTTTAGGATATAAAATGAATGCATAAATCCTATATTTTAGAATTTTAGAGTAAAATGACAGATTAAAATTTCAAGATGGCGGCTAGGCGCAATATTGGAAAAAAATTAAATGGAAGGGGGAGGGTCTTGTGGTACATCATTTAATAGCTTTTAACAAGTATTTTATAACGCTAGGATATAAACTTAATACCTCTACCTATTACAAAATGGCGGTACTTTAAAAGGAGCTAAATTGGATGCCTATATTTCCGAATGTAATAAATAAACTTGGATGTACTTAATTTGGTATTTTCTTAAAGCTCTTTTAGTGATCATACTGGTAATAATATACAGGGTAAGCTAAAATGTATATTTTTTTAATGAGATGCCCTTTATATTATATCACCAATAAAAGGATCTTTAAAAGAGCTTGAAGAAAATGTCAAATTAAGTACATCCAACTTTATTACTTCTTGGAAATATTGCCATTCAAATCAGGTTCTAAGGTAATTTTTAAAGTACCATCATTTTGTAGTGGATAAGGCTATTGACTTTATATTCTAGTGGCGTAGCTACTATAAGTCTAGGCTGGGCAGTGAGCCGGGCCCCCAAGATCAGGGGGCCCCATGGAGTTGAGAGGGGCCCCGGACTTTAATACAAAAATACTGCAAAATGAAGGGTAACACCCCTTTTTGTAGTCAAAATAATTTATTTGAAGTATATGAAAATATTTAAATAAAAGTGTTTTTACTACATGACAAACTGACGAGCTTTTTTTTCATCTATACCTATATTTTTTTTGCTCCTTAACATTTGCAATTTTTTGGGGCCTTGCTCTAGTTTTTTTCCCCAGGGCCCCTGCTGACCTAGCTTCGCCCCTGGTTATAAAGCTTTAAAATAATGTGCCACCAGACTGCACTTTCTAATTATTTTTTCCAAGATGGCACTTAGCTGCCATCTTGGATCTTTGTGTGGATTTTACTTTAAAATATGGTATTTTTGCATTAATTTTATATCCCAAAGATTTAATTTTTAAAATTGATCGGTTTAAAAAATAAAGTTATAAGAGCAAAAGGCACCTAAACAGCATGTCTTTTTAAATGGGAAACTTCTTAATTATTAACTCTACAAAAAATTGCCTTTATCTTGTTTTAAATTAAAGCAATTAATTTCTTTAAGAAAGCAAATATCTTTTTATTTTTTTAATTCTTTATAAAGCTAGAAACTGTTTTAATACAAAAACCACTTGCTGATTTTGTTTCTGGCAGCTAAGGAGTAAAACCTTGTTTACTTTGATTTTTTTAATTTGAAAAAAGTTATTTTTGTCACATTCAGAGTTGATTCCGCACGTTCAAATATTGAAATTAAAAAAACACAACTTTTTTTATGTGGCGCCTTGTATTTTCAAGATCACCAATAATGATGTAAATATTTAAATTGTCATTACTAATAGAAATAGTCCTATGAACTTTTTAATATCTGCACTTTAAACGATAGGTTCGGTATAAGAGCTGTCAAATTTTAACATTTATTTTGTGACATATCGCCAAGAGCATAAAAATTTATTTTTTATTTTGTAAACCACTGTAGGTTCTCATTTTTTATTCTTACCCGTGTCATGGATGTTTTAAATAAATGAATAAAAGAACATTCCATACAGTTGATAATAAATAAGTTTCTTATTTGGTAAAAACTTCCTAAGTCACACTTTATAAAGAAGTGACGGAAAACCCAGGGTACACGAAATACACTGAAGCACAGTTTATTTAATAGGACCTTAAATTAAAATAGTAAAATGTACCTATATTGCCAATTTATTTCGTAATAAGTTGTTAAATAAACTTAAACTGTTGGTATTTGAGTTGAAAATTATATAAAAAAATACAACAACAATAATACAGTGTAAAATGTACACATGCAATTACACTAAAATTAGTTTAAACTGCATTGCTTTTCTTTTTTTATTTGGTTTAATAAACTTTTATTTGTCCAAGCGCGAAATTACTCTGTCCCTGTTAGTAAAAAAAATATACAAACTAAAGTGTTTTATTAGTCACTTTTTTATAATTTTAATTAAAGCAAATTCCCAACTATTAATTATTCTTATTATTTCTGCAGTTTATTGCTTTTTAATTAGTTCTTCAACTGATACAAAGTGACGTTTTCTATAGGGTTACTATTGGTCCCTATGCAACAATAGTATCAATAACATCATGTTACTAGAAAAAGCCTTTATTTAAATAACTGAAATTTTAAAAATTGAATATATGGGTATACCACTTGTTAACAAAAAATGCGATATGTTTATTTAATTGTTTAGTTTAGCATTTTTTTGCAATATATTTGGTCCCAGAAAAAACTGTCGTACCGCATGTCCGTCGAACAACCATGATATTTTTTAAAATCGAAATATAAATGGTGTAGTGCATACAATGTTGGTAAGTCGGTATTCTTGGTAAATTATTGCGACCATTCGTCTTCTTTTTTCTATCATAACTGCGGCCGCAGTCCACTAAGTTTCGCAAAAAAGTGGTTGGATTTAATGTGTGTCCGTCAGACAACCAGCAAACAAACGTAAGTAATTAATATTTTTAATTAAATATGGTGTTTAAGATTGTATTTGATTTAAATTTTACTGTGAGCATAAAAAAAAATCAAAAATAAAATATGTCTTATTCGACAGTTCAGGGTTTAAAAATGTCCGTCGGTTAACCACTCTCTTGAAAAATCAGCCACTTGGATAACTGAATTGTAGTCCGTAGGACAATTTGATTATCCTTGGAATATGGTAATATGGCTTAATGATTGACTAGTTAGTTAGATCTGTTGGTAGTGACCCTGATTTTTGAGCCTTGTGTTGTGGATTTGAATTATGTGTACATTAGACGTACCTAATGTGGATTTTTTAAATTTTATCGTTAAACTTATTAAAGCGCTCTTCTTATTGCAGATTAATATTTAGAAATTAATAACATATTACTTAAAATAAAAACATGGACAAAATTAAGTTGATTCAAGCATAAACTTAAAGTAGTATTAAATAAAAATGGGTAAAATTACTTTTTTAAGAAAAAGTAAACAAAAAAAATCTGTGAAAGCCACTATTAGTCAAACTTCATAGTTTACCATTGCTTCTACCTATGTTGGGAGCATGCTCTGACAAACTTTTAGCTTTTACAAAATAACGAAGGTGTGCCACTCATGGGCTCTTGGACTGTTAACAGCATTTTAAAAGATTTTCTGTATTTTCCATGCCTTTTTTTATCTTTATGACATCTCACGAAGGCTTATGCCTAAATACCAGTGTACCGTGAGTGCCGGGTTACTGGATGTTTAACCCAATATTGTCGTGTTCCGTCAACGTTATCCAAGCACTGAAACATGCAGTTGCATTTCACAGCACGTTTTAGACAACGCGGTAGTGCCACCACGGACGTTATTTTTAAATAACTACTACCTCGAAATGGCAGAATACTACACAGTGGACGAGCTATTAAAAATCCGATGTCCGACTCCGAGATTCGAACCCGGATCGCTGCGGTAAGAGGCTGACACGCTAGCCACTACACCACTGCTCGCCACGAACCACTGCTCGCCACACGCCTACTGGCGATCCAGCTTTTTGGTTTAGGGGTGGCCGGTAGGTATGGCAACAATATATCGAATATTTTTAAATATCGATAAATAGGAAATTAAATATCGATTATCTTCATCGATATTTAACTTCTCGATATATCGATATATTAATATCAAATATTTTCGATATTTGGGGTAAAACGAGTATCAAGGTAATTTTTACTACTATGCCGTATTTACTGACTCACTGCTTGTTAGGAAAAAAACAAATTATTTTTTTATATATATAAGATAATTTATTGATACTTTGTTCTCTCTCAAACATCGATATATTGCTCTTCGATATATCGAATAATCGATATTAGCCAAAACGATATTTATCCGTATTAATATATCCATATTCTTTTTTTTTTAATTTTCATCCCTAGTAGCCAGACATTTTTGGGGATGGCCATATTGGTTTTTGGACTATTTTGAGGTATGAATTTTTAAAGAGCAAAAAAAAAGGTTCTCACTACTTTGAAAAACAAAATCAAGAGAATTATTTGCATATATTTAAATATCAATATACTTATGGAGAATAAAAGTAAGTACTGATTTTTCGTAAACTTTAAAATCGGTGAACCACAGGTAAAAATAAGGTTGTGTCGAAAGCGCAGACGCAAGATAAATTTATTCGAAGAGGCTGCAAAATCTCTGTCTAAAACTGCTGCTGTAATCGTTATGTTTAATAACGATAACCATAAGGAGGCCAAAAACGTCTGTTATTTTAAGAGGTGCAAAATGTCTCTAAAGAAGATACTTTATAGTATATACCTAATCAAAATTTTATGTTACCTTACCAGTTAAAATATATATATATATATATATATATATATATATATATATATATATATATATATATATATATATATATATATATATATATACTCCATTATACCGAGTATTAATATCTCCCAAACCAAGCGCAATAAACTTTTTTTATATAAAGTTACTAACATTATTTTGGCTTTCTCTATCACCCATATTATTTATGACTTTACCTTTCCGGACACCCTGTATATAAATTTTAAAAAACCTATCTGCATAGATTTTTAAGGCATGTCATCCATAAGTTTGTTAAAAATGTTTAGTAACGCGAATAAATTAGAAGACGGCTTGTGCTAAGGTTTATGTGGGTTTAGCCAATAACTGCAAATTGCAAAATTACTTGTGTATGTGCCTATAATAGGCCAGCGTTTTTGCGCTGATAGTGAATAAAGCGCGGTATGATAAAACGTTTTTTTCTAATAAAAACAAGTGGCGGTATTTTGTTTCAGTTCTCTCATTTGATTCCAACGACTATACAAGTGCGTCCTGCATCTAAACGGAACGGTTTAGTATATTAAAATGAAATTTAAAAGGATAGTATAACTCAACCGGCAAACTTTAAGGGTTATTCTACAATAAAAAACTTTATATGAACTTTTATGTCCTAAACGTCTTAGTTTTTTAAACTACGGGGTGTTTCATTATTACTTTTTGATATTTTTAAACAATTTTGAAGACGTCTCCTATGCATCAAAAGACATCTTTTGACATTCAAGAAAAAAATTAATTGTCACCAGTGATGTTTATGAGGGTTAAAGGTAAATATTTTTAGGAAAAAAAAGGTACGCCACTGCATTTTCTAAAATAAAAATATTTTTTTAATTTCTATTTTGTTAGAAACAGATTTGATTTTTTACCTATTTTTATTTGATGTATAGTTTTCGCGTAAATAAATAAAAACCATTCTGGGCATGGTCTTTCGTAACCCTAAAATCAAATTCAACAGTAAAAATTACATTTGTTATTAGGCTTTTTTGGTTGTTTTAAACATAATGGAAATTAAAAAATATATTTTAGAAAAATGCATTGGCGGACCATTTTTTTATATTTACCATAAACCCCTTATGGACGACACTGAAAAACAATACTTTTTTAAAATTTGTAACACAATGTATTAGAGCAAGATTCCAGGGCCCCCAAACCTAACTTATTTTCTCAGAAATAAAATATGTCAAATACTGTAGTGCTAGTATACGATATGAGAAATGCGATTTGGTACATTGGTCGGCAATAGAATAACAAAACAAGCACTATTAGTCACGCCTGTTAACATGCTGGTATTTAGTTAGATTGTCTCTTTTCCTCACATTGCCTATGTGTTATGTTATTTAACTGAACCTGTATACCATGCGTGTATGCATATTTTCTAGCTTGAGCCGACGGCCAATTTACAGGTACCAGGTGTTAAAGGTAGATAAAAATACCAAGTACTTACTTTTCTTAAAATCTTGTTGTTTTTTTATTTTTGTCCATGGAAAGATGCGAGCACTGTGCGACATCTACTTACACAATATTGTTCTATTTTTAAAAATTAAAGTACTTTACTTTTGGAAGTTTTTTAAATTTTTAGTTATAACTTGCCCTTTATAATGCTAATTAAAGTAAATTTTGTTTTCTCAATAGGACGTTTTAAAATTCCAAAATTTTTGGTCCATTTGTCCTTTTGTAAGACCTATCCTGGGACACACTGTATATAAAAATCAAGATTGAGATTGTAAGTAAAGTTACATTATTTTTTTAAAGTTTAAAAGCGCCTGGTACCTATAAATTATGGCCGCCGAAATGATTCTGGTATTATGAATATTTATATGAATTTTAAATAATATTTTTAAAATAAACATAAAAATCAGCACTGAGATTTTAAGAAAAGTAAGTACCATTTTTATTTACCTTTAGCGCCTGGTACCTGTAAATTGGCCGTCGGCTCAAGCTAGAAAATATGCATACACGCATGGTATATACTAGCACTACATTATTTGATATATTTTATTTTAGAGGAAATAAGTAAGATCTTGGACTATATATAGTCTAGGGTCTAGGGCTGTTTTGTGGTCGATCAAAGTTCACGGACTTTCCGAGTGTATTCCTATGTATTTTGACCCATTGAATTCGAATTTTAAACTTGCTTTTCTGTTGGAAGTGACGGAAAGTTGTTATAAACAATTTAATTGTTCCTAAGGCTGAAGCTCCTAAACTAAAAGAGATGGAAACATATTTTTCAAACAAAATTTGTTTCTGAAAAAAAAATATACAAAATGACGCAAAGTTAGTGCAAAAACATTGCAAAATTTGCAAAAATTACGGCATTTAGGCATTCACTTATAACTTGGCTTATTTTGAGTAAAGTAACTCTGTAATAGCCTAAATTGAAAAGAAAATTACCAGCTTCAAAACTAAACCTAATTTTTAAGTTATAACAATTATAAACACATATTTTTTAATAAAAAAAGGCATATAATTTTAGGTTTTTTAGGTACTAAAAGTTTACATTGTAGCAAAGCAAATTACATATTTGAATTGTACGATCCAAGACAAAAACTTAGTGTTTTATACGTATAATTTAATATATTTTTAATGTGATAAATAAGTTTTAAAGTGCGAGTGTCGTTACGCGCCGAAGTGCTAAAATCGTAAAAGTATGAGAGTACGTAAGTCCATGAATTACAATATTCTCGACAATACGATTTTATTTTTTACTAAAATTAATATATACTTATTAAATTAACCTAACTTGTTTCTTACATATGTACTTTTTTATTTATTTGTTAATAAATAAACTGGTTAATATCGTCTCTTGTTGGAGTTCTTTTTCATTTACCTCGTTATAGCTGGAGAGCCAGTGTAAGGCTACCTGTATGTATTCGGCCAGACCGTAGATTTTGTGCAGTGAAATTCCTATACCTACCATACATGACATGGGGATTTACTAAGCCCAAGTTGGTGGATTTTTCAAGATACAGGGTGTTAAAGTTTTAAGAAAAAAATGCCTTTTTATCATAACTTTTCTACCACTTCAGGTATGTCAACAAAATTTGGTACACATCTTTTAACCATTACGTTACATTTTTTGTTGTAAAAGATTTAAAAAAATACCAGTGGCGTTCGACAAAGATTTGTATTAAATTTTTTCAAGAAAAAATGGTAAGGAACAAAATTTTATTTGAAAAAATGGTTTCATCTCTTTCAGTTTAGGAGCTAGAGCCTTCAAACAATTTAATTGTTTATAACAAATTTTCGTTACTTCCGACACAAAAGCAAGTTTTAAATTTGAATTTAGCGAGTAAAAATTTATGGGAATGCACTCTGAAACTGCATTTGATCAGCGACGAAACAGCCCCGGCCCCTAGACTAGTAGTTTAAAAACTAAGACGTTTAGTACATTATGTTCACATAAAGGTCTTTTCTTATTTTTTGTTGTATAATCACCCCTTAAAGTTGGTCGATTAAGTTACTGGACACCCTATATAAACCAGGTGTTTATTTTTTGACATACCAATGACAACCTTAAATGTCAATGTGGCAGCTGATGGGTGCCGATTTGAGAAAAATAATGAAAATGTACAACATTATTTTAAAACTCTTGGCAAGTACTTTATAACCGTAAAGTATGAAGTCAAGCCTTCACCTTTACACAATGATGGTACTGGATGCCGATAGTCACATTTTTGAAATTAATAAAATTGGATATAATAAAGGTGGGTATTTTCCTAAAGCCCCTTTAAAAATCGTGCTACCGATGGTAAAGTATACACGGTCATTTAATAAACATAAATACTTTTTCTTCACCCTGTATATTTGCACCAATTTCATCTTTAAACCGATTTTCAAAAAAGCTTTAAAACAATACCACAATAATTATACACAACTTTATTATTTTTGGAAATATGATCATGCAGTTATTTTAATAATTAATAAAGTTTCCCTTATATTGTACATATATACAGGGTGTCTCTAAAAGTTTTCGAGAAACAAGATGTTAAAATTTTTATATTATTTTAGATATTAATAAATATTTTATTTATTAATATTTATTTTGTTACTAAATTTAGTATTAAAAGGTTTTTAAAGTGGAAAATCGAAATATACTAATGTTTTTATCGTAAAATGTAGAAGAAGCCACCTGCAGTCTTTTGCTTAGATCAGGGCCGTATTAACTGTTTAAGGTCGTTTCCTCTCCGTAACGCTTATTTTGAGTGCCAGGCGCCTTACTTCACCGCCCGAAATAAAATGTCATGACAAAAAAAAAAGATGTCATTCCCCCTTTTCGCGCCTATTTCATTCCAAAGCACCTTATTCACAGAAAAATTAGTCACCAAAAATCCTCACCCAGCCTACACTTTTTTAAAAACTCCCCTGTCTACCGCTATCGCCTATTACTCCCCTGTCTGGCGCCTATTTTTTCATGGCGCCCCAGGCTGTAGCCTAGTCAGCCTAATTGTTAATACAATACTGGCTTAGATTCAAAGTGTCATTACTTTTTTGCCTTGGTATTAATTTTAGTATAAATTTTTTATTGCTTTGTATTTTTTTACGAAAAAGGTATACTTAATAAATATCGCTACGAGCAACCGTTTTTAAGATATTTCAGATTTAAGGTTTTACGCCATGCCAAAGTTTTCCATTGCATTTATTCACGCTTTACCTAGGACAATTTTAATTTACACCTATTATTTAGATTTGGATGACCCTATTTCCGGAACTAATGAAGATAGATAATATCAAATGTAGTTTTTTTGGAGCTCTTAAACTAATATTTTTATTGGTGATAAAATATATGGGTATATTTGAGAATATATTAAAAATCTAATTATTGATTTAGAAACTACAGAATTAACCCAACAATCCAATATAATTAATTATTTTGTACGATAAAAAATAAAAAGTTAAGGGGGTGTAAATTTATAACGTGAGACCCGGTAGGTACACTTGTGAAGATGGGTCCAAATTTAATTCATTCTGAAAGCGATGCCGCCAAGTACACAAAAAATGATAAAGTAAAGAAATTCTTTTGTGAACAATAATTTATTGCAACAAAAAATATTTAACCCGACGAGTTTCTAGTACTACGCCACGTGCCACCGGTTTTATAGTAGGCAGAGGCGAAATAAGAGAATGTTTTGTAAGTAGGTGATACGTGTTTAAGCAATGTATTTTTATTATTCATCTAAATATATGTAATCAGGCTCTGATGTCCGAGGCTATGTGCATTCGAAAAGGTTTGTTTACTTTATCATTTTTTGTGTGAATTAAATATGGGCCCATCTATACATACATAGGAACCGACTTGTCGGTGCTGAGTAATGTTTTGATGTGAGTTCTGTGTTCATTTATCACTGTCTTCCCAGAAAAAATTGTTGTTGCTAGGGCTATTTATCTATTTTTTAAATAAATAAATTGTTTAGGTACGATATTGTTACCTTAATCTTCTTCTCTAAGCTTTTGAAAAAATTGTATTAACTACCTTCTACGTAACGCATTGTCAACAAGGGATGCACCCAGTGTTGCTTGTTTTTTGCCTTTTCGGTGCTTTCTTCTTAGGTACAATAGAGCAAAAAGGTGACGTTTGTTTAAATCACTAGAAGATCATTCTTAACCACTGCTAAATATGTACAGGTAGTTAAGTTATAAATTTACAACCCCCTTGTTTGTTTTAATTTCTTCTATACGGTAAAAAATAAAGAAGTTAGCGTGATGTAAGTTTAATGCGTTTCTAATAGGAATTGGAAATTATTCTTCAGATTTGCATGCAAATATTTAAAAAATTAATTGAAATAGGTATATGAAATATGGTATTTTTTACCTGTATGTATGTATGTATGTACCCTGTATATCTAAGAGATATTAGAAATCTGATTACTAATTTAAAAAACCACAGAATCAACGAATAAACCCAACAAATTGATGTTATTTATTTTTTAAATGTAAATAAAAAAGGTTAAGGGGGTGTAAATTTATAATTTGACACCCGGTACATGAAGCTACACAAAGGTTATTTAAAAAAAACAGTGCTGTATTTAAAAAATGGTGCCGTTATTTGGAAAATACTGTTATTTTTTAAAAGTAAATCCTATTTATTAAAATTAGTTTTAAACTATGGATCTAAACAAGTTAAATATGGATGTGGGGCGTAATATAATTTAATCTTCCAATAGAAGATATCCAAAAAAATAACTGGATTTAAAGAAGCAGCAAGGTGGGAACGGCGAGCTAGAATTCGAAATTAATGATGAGCAGCACTCAGAAAATAGGCGGAGTTTACAAAAAGACCCAAATAGTCTAACTTCTTGATTAGCATTGGCGTAATGTAAAAAAATATGCCGTATTATAAAATGTTAATTAACAAATTTAGATTAATAACAATTTTCGTACAACGAGTAATACACAACTAATATCGTTTGCCAGAAATGTAGTACAATGGGCTGATAACGGTTTATTGTTACTCGTATACTTAGATTAAAATTCTAGATAAAGATCAAAGTAAAAATTGTTTAAATATAAGAGCTTCCGTAGTGTAGTGGTATAGCTTTGGTTTCTCACGTAGTTGATAAGAGGTCCACCCCTGATGATAACGTTTTTGATTTGTTGTGTGACTAATTTATTAATTGAAAATTAGATGCGTGATGTTGCCAGATCGAGTTCATTTAAATAATGTTTGTTATATGATAATGGCTATGTAATATAATGATGTCACTTTAAACAAACTACCCCATCTATTAAAAACTGTTATAAGGTACCGCAAACGTCACCGGCACCGACCCCGGTGTGTGTGACGACGCCCTTAGCGTGTGATTGGTCTTATAAGACTAAATAAGAAATAAATTAATAAAATAGTTATTTTAAAATTACTTAAAATACAAAGAAGGTTTCAAACTCTAAACAAAGGATTAGAAGCTTCCGGTCAAAATTATTTTAATCCAATAAAATAAAATTTTAACAATACGCCAGAACGTGAACTGAGCTTATGGTCGCGTCTTAAAAATGTGGTTCACCAAAAACTTACTGCTAAACTGGCTAAAAATGTAAAAACACTTTTTATTAAAAAATAAAATGACTATTTGACAATTTAGAGTTTGACATTGCTTTTGAAAAAACAAATTACCTGGTAAAGGATACACCTATAAGGTATCATAACCAGGCAAAATAATGTTTAGCTCTATAATAAGGAATTTTATAGTTGGAACCTTATCACCCTTTGTTTAGAGTTTAAAACCTTCTCTGTATTGTGAGTAATTTTATATTAAATATTTTATTTATTTATTTATTTTAAAGTAATGCTAACTTTTATTATATTGTGCAAGGACGGAATAGTTCTCCATAGTATATAAAAGTTTTAATTTTTCTAAAATGTTTAAAAAACTCTTTTATTCTGGAGAAAAATAATAATATGTTTAAAATTAGTAAGGTACACTAAAAATTGTGTTTTATCAAAAATGTGTTTTGATTTGGAGCTCCTCATTTATATCTTCATATTATTATATTTAATAAAAAAGATATTCATTTAAATACTGTTTACTAAACATTTAGAATTCCAATTGAGAGCATAATGGACACCTAGCATATCTCGCCTATCCAGATTTGGAAAATTAACTCTTTCTTCATTTACAGAATTTTAAATTTGAAAAAACAATAAATAACATTGATGTTTAAGTTTAAAATATTTTGGCCCATTGTCATTTTAGTAAGTAAACTTGCCATACTCGTAAAAGTATGTTGTTTGCGCATGCCATTTTGTTAAATAATAATTAATTTTAAAATAATTAAGTTGTGAAAAACCATTAAATTTTCTTTTTAAAAAAACGCTATTTTTATTTTAAATTTTAGAACTGAAATAATTAAAATTACTTTTTTGAATAACAAATATAAAAAAATTTCATTTAAAATTTTAGATAAAAGAAAAAAAATAACTACTGAGATAATAAAATATAAAAAAAACTTTTTTAAGACAAAAAAATTCTATCGACCATCAGTATACAAGTGTACACATTCAGCCCAACAGAAACATAGACAGGTAATGCGTGGAAAGAAGACGGTCCAACGCGAATGCCGGCTTACAAACATTTCGGATAGGATGACTAATAGTGCTAGCTTTGTTGTTGGCTTACTATTTTCGATATACCTTTAAATGTAGCTGAATATGTTCACGAATACTTTGATAAAGGATTTAAAAATATATTAGATTAATTTGTATTTTTTATTTAATAAGAAATAATTTTTACTTTTCTTAAATATAAATATTAAGTTACTAAAATTTTTCTAGTGGATATAATTAGGGCCGTGCCTACATGGTGGTGCAAGTGATGCATGGCACCAGGGCGCAACGCCGCAGGGGCGGAAAATTGTGAAATAAAGGGCGGAAAGTTTGAAAAGAATGGTGGTATTTAGAAAATAAAAAGTTCTGGAATTGAAGGTGAGGCCTTTTTCTGCTCTTCCAAAAATATTGACGAAGAAAAAAAGCATTGTAAACCAACATGATAAAAAGATAGTTTAAGGTTTTTTGAAAGTGGGGACCTTGTTTTTGCTCTTCAAAATTTTTGTACCCTAATTTTTTTGTACCTGGGGGCCCACCGGCTTACTCTTGCCTATACCAGCAAGGTGGCTCATTTCTCCGGGGAAGTCCAATATTTGTGTGTTTAACAAAATTAGACTAAAAAGAATAATCGCAGAAAAGGTAGTTTTTTTACATTGTAACCATTAATACTTTACTTTACTTTACTAATCCATTACAGAATCGAATTAAGTATAAAATTTTATATGTATAGTCCCAATGTTGCCACGATGGTTATAATGTACAAAACTTTTATAAAAACAGGACAACAGAAAATTAGTTACAGTTTCTAGTTTTTAGTAAAATGGAACACCCTGTATTTTTTTCCTTTTAAAAAATTTACCACAAGCCATGACTACTTCAAAAATCAGTTAATAATCTTCGAAAAACTATGCAGTCAGTTAAGGGCAGAAAATTATTAAACAATGAAAATTTGTTACTTTCACAGTTAACGTCAATAAATGCTTTATTTTTTTAAATTACTAGGTTAAAAAAAACATACACCGGGTGTTTTATTTAAAACAGGAAAGTTCATGACAATGACATTACATTCTTTGAAAACCTGTTTGTTTAATTATTTTATACCTTTTTTTATTAATCTAACGCTTCAAAAAAAATCTTTCAGATCCCCAAAAACCTCTGTATACCAAAATTAGTTAAAATCTGAATATCCGCAATTTTCTAGGCAATAACCAAATATAGAAATAAGTTGACGAAAGGTAATAAATAATAATCCTTTTTAGAGATTTTTTATTAAAACACAGAAGGAGGTAAATCACGTATCTTTCTTACAAATTGTCTTTTTAAACTTTTTTTAGGGACGTCATCATTTCCATTCTAAAATTTAAAAAAAATACATCACAAAATATTTTAAAACTTTCAAATAAGTAGTAACGTATTCTTATATAAAGCTTCATACAGCACCCTCTATTGGTAAAACATGGAATTGCTTCCGAAGCTTTCGAATAAACTTCGATCGACTACTTACCCGACCTACCACACTTTGGCCGAGTGCCCTCAAGCCGAGCCATTCTTCCCTTCCTTGCATTTTCCCTTGTCCGTGGTTTCAGAAAATAAATGCATGCGACGCTACTGCATAAATCGGCGCTGCAACGGCCAGACGCAGAAGCTTTCTGCATCCGCGCCGTTTAAAAAGGACATGGCGCCGAAATAACGAAACTGGTGGATCGAGTTGTAACGATGCACTTCTATTAATTCATTGACCTACTAAATAGAAGATAGTCCGCCTTATGCTGTAAATACATTGACTTGTTTCAAGCTTGAGATGATGATTTCTAAATGACATTTAAGAGATAATTCAATATTTTCTATGCATTAACAAATTCTAGTCAAGGTTGAAATTGAAATGTTTTCAAGATTTGGATTGGATACTGCATAGAAAATATTGAATAATCTGTCAAATGTCATTTCAAAATCATCATTTCAAGCCTAAAACAAGTCAATGTATATTCAGCATAAGGCTGAGTGTCAGAGTCAAGAGTTGAAAGAATATTGTATTAGCTTTAAAGTTTTATTGCGGAGAATGAAAAATTCCGGTAAAACAAAACCTTTTTTTAAGAAATAAAACAACTGCTTTAGGTAGATATATTCACTTAGTGGCGTAGCTACTATGGGGTTACAAGGGACAGTGTCCAACTGTCATTTTTCTTGTACCGGACAACAATGTGTTAATGTGTTTAATTTCAAAGCAGGTGAAGACTTTTTTGGTTGTCAGTTTAGTTGGTGCAATACTTAATTCTTTGCCCCGGGGCATCTTAACAATTTGTCGATGTGATTTATTTTTAAGAAGGTGAGGACCCTATTTTTTGGTTCTCATTTTACTTAGGGCCCTATTTTAGTTTTTGCCGCAGGGCTCTTGCTTTTATGCTACGCCAGTATATTTACTACATTGAAAAATAAAGTAGTGCTTTTTCTTGTTTCGTATGCCTATAAGAGGTTACAGGTGGTACAGCAATAAAATATTTTTGTTTGCGTTTTTTAAGTGAATAGAAGTAGCCGCTGAAAAGCGGATATTCTTAAAGAACTTCTAACAAATAATGATTGTTTAGCGGCTACATTTAAAAAAAATTAAGTTGTTAACATTTTTATCATTTTATTTGACCTTTTCTTTTTTTTAATAGTACCTAAACAACATTTTCTTAGCAATTCCGTATTTTAGGTTATATACAAGGTGGCCATTTTAAAACGAAACACAGAGCTTATTTTGGGTGCTTTAGGTTTTTAAGGGCAAACGCTCGGACCTGTCAATTTTTGATTTTAGGGGAAACATTTTTTGCCACTTTCATCCCTTGAACTGTAACAGTCCTGCAGGGATGAGAATCAGCCTCAAAATTTTCAATGGAAAAATAGGTTCAGTGATATCTTATGTGAGGTAAGCTTACCCCTGAAAACTTAAATAAAAAGAGGGGTCGAGTGATCGCTTATCTTACCCTGATTTCAACTGCCTAGTTTGAAGTTTATGCTATTATTTCCGTTGATATAACAGCTTGCCAAATTTTTTATTTCTATTTAATGTATAATATTTAAATTACCTGTAAAAGTAAGCTATTTTGAACTAGGGGGATATGATAAGGGTTAAGCGATCTTTAAAATAAGATAATAATCGAGGGTGTGACTCACCCCTAAAATTTAAGGGTGAATCACCCTTGCCAGAAAGATCGATTGATATGTAATTTTGAAGATGTTTTAATTCCTAATATATTCCTTGAGTTTAAACAAGCTTGCTCCCACAGATAATTTATTATTATACATTTAAAAAATAAAAATCAAAATTTTGACGTGCAAGCAAAACGAGTGTTTTCTGCTGCTGGTCATATTAGGTTTGTTCCAGCAGGCTGTCAGAAGTGTTTGCAACCATTCGGATTCTGGGCACGTCAAATTTGTCGTTCCAGCAGTGCCATGTTTGTAACATTATACAATTGTTTGTTGTTCCAGTAGTAGTTTTAAGATGTTTGAAACATGTTGGAAACTGTTTGAAAAGTTTGCAAACTTTTTCAAATATTACTGACAAATTTTTAACATAACCTTTCTTGTATTGACTTGTAAGCAGTATGCACGCCTTGTTTATTTTTCGTTCCAGCAGAAAGCTGTTGCCAACATTTCTGACTAATGTTTGTAAAATTTTAGCGTTTTACGATTGTTGCTAACTTGTTTCCAACATTCTGCTGGAACAAACCTATAGTTTGTAAAGTCAGGAACAGTTTAGTATATAAAACATTTAACACCTTTACGTTTTTAGAAATTATTTTCAAAATAATTTTTGGTGTCCCACCCTTGTCAAATGTTCAGTTTTCTGCTATTGTCAATTATAATTTCAAATTAATGTTTAGTTTTCTAGTATTATCCATTTTAAATACATAAGCAAATTATTAAAAATTTTAATTATAAAATTGTTTGTTTCATTTAAGTGCTGTTAGAAGTTATACATTATTTTCGAAGCTTTATTAATCAAGCGGTATCCAAAAAATATACCTCCTTGGATTACGCGGGATCGAAAATGTCTAGTCACGCAAATTCCGGGACTGAGAATTTTCTTCGGGATTGCATTCCCTACTGGCGAGCAAAAAATGTAGGTCCCTTTTATATTGTGAAATTATGTGTTATAGTTTTATACTTACTTAAAATTATTCCTACTGTTTTCTGTTAACAAAACCAAACAGTACATTTTAAATTGGAAAGCATTATTTTTATTCTATAGTACTACTAATAAAGCAACAATGTTTTATTTATAATGAAATATGTGTTATTGTCTATAATTTTAAGAAATAATTTATTAAGAAAACCTAATATTAATAAATACCATGTATTCTCTTCACTTGCCTTACTGATTGCTTAAAGTTGACGAGACATACAGTCAATTAAATAAAGAATCACATTCGTGGTTGATGTTATTCTAATCCTGGCCATCCTTGCGGCTGGTGTATGTCTTCGTATACTTAATCACAACCCAGCAAACACTATTTGCCGGCAATATACATTTTCATATGGGCACTGATGGTAAAGCATTGGCAATTGGTGGCAATATTATGCCAACATCTAATACGCATTAAAAAGTCAACCCTAAATAAACACTCATTTGCCAATCAATTTTACATTCAGGCGAATTACCGGCAAGCATATAAAATGGCGGCATATCAATCCTGATTAAATAAAGCATGCCTTTTTGTTGCAGGCAAATAAATATTGGATTTTTGAAGGCAAACCTTCAACGCATATTCATACTTTTCCAACAATATTATTAACATTGGTATTTAACTAACATTAGAGCATTTTTTTAATCTGTTTTATTTATATTGGCAGCTAAACAACATTATTTTATATTTTTCTACATAATTTAAAGGAAATGGCCTTTTCATAACATTTTATTGTTACAAATCATGCAAATAAAAATTAAGTTAAACAAAATATTTATTATGTATTTTTGCGAGAATAAAAATAAAATGATGGTAAAACTAGGTTAATTTCGACCGAAGGTGACAAATTCAAATTTCCCGCTTAGCCGAAATACAAGATTTGACGATTTTGACAGATGAAGCAAAAAATTGCTTTTGCTTAACCACTTGGTGCAATTGTTTTCTACGTGGTTTTCTAGCTTTTTAGTTCCTTTTTTAAAGAAAAGAGTTTTTAATAGACATAATTAAGTGTATTCATTATCTAGTTAGTGTGTGTTGTGTGATTAATTGGTGATGGCTAGTCGAGAAGGCGAGTTATTCAAGTAGACTGTTGGGAGCTGTAAACATTTTATTTAAAACCATTTAAGTTTGTAGTTACTTAAAAAATATATGAAATTAGGGAGTTGCCTTATTAAAAGTTTTAAAGACGTACTAATTAAAAATATTATATATATTTAATAGATTTTTTTGACATTTAACTTCTTTAAAATATCTCTCCCTGTTTTGGATCTGAAAATTGAGTGTAAGTGTCACATGAATACTTACTATTTTAAAGTGTTGTCTTTTGATTTACTATTTTATTTTTTAAAATTTTATTGCATACCTTTAATTTTTTATGGTTTATTGTAACTGTATAAAAATTTACATTATGTCATTTTTTAATGATAAAGTTTTCCTGCCTTTTTTCTCATTTTTTTCGATTACAAAATTCTAAATATGTTATTTAACTTTTGGGATATTTAACTTATAAAACTTGCTTTAGTTATTTAATGATAAATGCCATTATCCTAAACAATTTTTTTGGCATAACTTATTTATGATGGATGCCATCATCCTAAATGCATTTTTTCATCATAACTTATTAATGACGGATGCCATCACATTATCTGCAACACGTAGCCCAATAACGGCCAATTGCCCACTCGTGTCTTTTTGAAACCTTTTTGACAATGCCTTGCCATTAAAGAGTGTTGGCAATGCCAGTAAATTAAATGTACATGGCCGGCAAAAAATGTTATATGGGAACTTACTTTAGACATGATAACAAAATACTACAGGAAAGACGTATGATGTATAACATATTTTTAAAAACAAATGACCCAGAGTCTATTAGAACAACTGTACAGTTTTGCAGAAATATCCTTAAAAAATCATAATTTTGAAGTAACCATTTCTTGCCCGCCAGTGTATTTTCTTAATTATATTTTAAGTTTCAGTAAGTAATAATTTTTAAAACATTATCTTATAGTAATAATTTAGCGAAACATCGTGGTTCTGCGTAAAGCTACTTTTTGTGTCGTGTCGTTAGACGTATACTTGAGCATTTTTTAAAATTTTACTGATGCATTAAAATTCAGCTTTAAACTGCGCTATAGCGGCTTGCAAATCCGCCTTTCAACTGACAGCAAAGAGCCAATAAGTTAGAACAAAAAATGTACCTTTGTGATCCGCGAGCTGAAAACAAAAAGCTCACTACAACAGAATCAACTCTGGGTGCATGGCTTCGTAACGCGATTCCGATGCACTTTTTCGCGTTCGTCGGGTGTTTTTTGCAACGAATCGCTTCCGGGCTGATGGCTTCGTGTCTTTGCGACTTCCGGCCATCCCTACGACGATTAATTTGCACCCGCGATACGCTCCGATCGGCAAAACGACGAAAAGTGCATCGCGGATTGAATGCACGGGCACTGGACTGAAAACTGATTTAAATTCGGTTCGCTGCTTTGTAGACACAAAATAGAAGCGATGTTTTTTTGTTTTAGTTCATAATTTTACGAGAGAATATGCATTCGACACTTTGATTGGCACAGTATAAATATACTCATAAAGGTGTTATTTCTATAGAGCCGTTAACAATAAAGCGGATACAGACTCTTGCTTAGTAAGTGATGCAGTTTAAAAAATAATATACGGACGTAAAATATAGTAGTCCAAGAGCCCGTGACCGGCAGACCTTCGTCAATTTGTAAAAGCTGAAAGTTTGTGAGCGCATGCTCCTAACATAAATATCTGATATTATGAAATTTAACTGATGGTAACTTTGGTAGGTACCGGGTACCAAAGGTTAATAAATTAAAATTTAACGTTTTTTATTTCCCAGTAAACACAAAAGCTCGGTATTGCATCGGGCCAATGCTGGAAACGTCGGCAGAACGCTGGCATCGGTCACCGGTCATCCTTTATTTGATGGACCAGCATCATGCTACCGATATTTATAAAAGGCGGTTTTAATATTTACAGGCCGGGATCGGACTGGCGTTTGTATATACACATAATCTCTTTACGGGTTCTGAGCGTTTGCCGATTTAGTTCCGATGAAGATATGAAGGTTGATTTACCATGTATGAATTAAATTATATTATATTTTTTATTTTGCGCCAAGGAAACAGCGCTGTTTTGTCAAAGTGGTGGTTTTCGCTTGGCGTCTAAGTTTGAGGTTAGTGTGAGCACGTTGAGACTCAAATACAATTTTGTTTTTTTGGTTTTTATACGATGTAGTGTTAACTAATATTTTAAAAACAATCTGTTATGAAGAAATTTATAACTAAACAGTAAGTATGTCGTCACAAGTGATTTTCTTTTAAAATTACCGGTCACCGGTCCTTTTTTACTTATCGGGCCCAGGTTCTCAACAACAAAACGTTGCATACAAAAAATGTTTTCATATTCGTAATCTGTGCCCCAAAAAACCGCCTTTTGAAAATTTGAATAAAATCGGCGACAGGCCCAATAGGTAAAAAATTACCAAATGATTTCTTTTTGCTTAATTACAAATTAACTTATAATTGTTTCCACGTTGTGGACTAATTGTTTATAAAAAGCAAATTCATTAAAAAAAACATGGCCTTATTCAAAAAAGATGCTGAAGAAACTACAAGAAAAATGTTGTCTTTTCTCCTCTCTCATCGGTAGGCTTTCATGATTATCTGCTCTGGACCCAATAATTAAGGAGGGGTGAAAAAAATGGGAACTTAATGAAGCCTAAAATGTAGGTAAGAAGAATTACGTTGTAATTTTTTTTTATTATGTCTCTGTTGGATAGTCATAAAAAGCTTAAGCTTAGACTATGAATTAAAAAATTAAACTTTTTATTGTTTAATCAATTATTACCTAAATGTTTTTTGGCAGCAGTAAATTTTAAATATTTTTAGTAAATGTTAGGTCTTTACATTAGGGCTCTTCATTGTTTGCATTAAAACATAAAAGTTTTTTTACAAAAGTGTAACTTGGTATTATATTGCTTTTTAGCATCTATAGGAAAGGACCCCCGTTTGGAGCAGTACTACTGATATGGAGACGCAACAGACACGATGTGTGGGAGGCCAAAGAGGCCAAACCAAGGGTATGTCATTAATATTGTGCTTCATTAGTCGATGTGATATACCCTTTCAGCCAAATTAGAAGGTTTATAGGCAATGCGTCTAAAACACTAACAGGTAGAGATTCAACAAAGAATGTTGGCATGTAAATGGGATGACTTATTGGTCCTGCTTTATTGTAACCTTAGCTACATGTCTATGCAAATTTTTTTATTTGGCTGAATGTGTATAATATTCATGTTTATAGCAAAAATCTATAATAATTGACCTTGCACTTTATTTATTTTTATTTATATAAAAAAACTTTGTTTGAGACATTAGAGAATATAATTTTATGTTGTAAGGATTTATTAAACTTAAATTGTATTTATATTTTAGGTAATGGGGAATATAACAACAAATAATTAAAGATCTGGACCAGGTGCTCATTACCACATAAGACATATTTATTTTTTATTTTTGTATTATTAGCTACTTAAATAGTAAAATAAGCACTAAAAAAGAAGCCACAGAATTGTACATTTTTTTATTAATACTTTACCTCACAACATGGTAATGTTCTTTTCTTTTATTTAAATAAAACGGGTAACCAAAAGTTTTGTTTTTGTTTGTTTTTATTCGATTTTCCGGACCGGAACGACAGCATTGGCCCGATGAAATAGTAACGGCAAACATCAAAGTGCCAGCATCGGTCCGAGGGCAGTTGGTTTATTGGTTTGTAGAACCAGAATTTTATTGTGTTACTTGGGTACCTATTAAAAGGTATTTTCTTAGTGGCCAGAAAGTTTTGACCGGTTTAACCCCTTGGCCGACAAACATTTTGGGGTAGCCCAATGGTCCGGAAAAGTCCAATATTTCTGTTATTAAAGAAGATATAACAAAAGTTTGTTATAAGATTTGTGGGTTTTCAAATAAGCATGTATTAAAAATATTTTGATGGATACAGAGTGGCCCAAAAAATGTTATTGCTGAGGTTAGTTTTTTAAAAATTGTTTTTTGGGACACTCTGTATACATTCTTTTTCAGGACATGCCTCTTTAGAAACCCTATCCAACTCTTATATAAGACTTTTTGTCATATCTTGTTAAATAACAGAAATTTTGAACTTCATCGGACCATCGGGCCACACAAAAATGTTTGTCTGCCAAGAAATTAGAAATATCAAAACTGTCTGCCGATTGGGAAAATATCCTCTAATAGTTTAACAATTCCCACCTAACATATAAAAATTAGCTTTTACAACATTACGAAAGTTATGTTTCAATTAATTAAACTTTGATATTAATTAAATTGATACTTGGTACCTACCAAACCCACTATGAATCAAACTTCATAGTCTTCCATTTGTTCTACCTATGTTTTAAGTTTTTATAATTTTTTTACTCTATACAGGTAATATATACATAAGAAAAACATTTTTAAAAAAAAAAAATTAATATACATAACAATGATATCTGTACTGCAAATAAATAGCAAAATCGAGGTTTTCTTGAATATTGCAGAATCAAGCGTGACTCTGTGAAGCGACCGCTTCAGCATCAAAGCGGGAGGTGCTCAAATTTAGATAAAAAGAAAGTAAAAGTTATATAAAAAATTTCATGTGGTTGATATTTAAGTAAAGACCTTTGTTTGCTTTTCGTTAATTTAATTTTGTTGACGATAAGAGAAAAATTTTTATTTTTGGTGGGTGGTTTTAAAATATTGTTATTCCAGTTATACATCGGGAGGGGCGCAAATTATGGGAATAACTGCGCAAATGGAAGTAAAATTAAATTTTTACCTGAAGACCTTTTTAGTTTGCTTAGTTACATTTTCTAGAATAAGATTTTTTTGGTTACTGTCAAAAAAAAATGTTGCCTCAAATCAACACTGGTCACAAGGGCACAACATTAACTCTTTGCTTCAGTAGAAAACAGGCCTTGATTCCAGCACTGTTCTCAGACAATAAAAGGAAACACTTTGTGTTACTCTGTTTAGAGTCACTATAATTTGTTTAATAACATTCAAGAAAAAAACCTTAAAAATGTTGTGAATTGATTTAAAATGTCAGAAACAATGGTTGCTTATCTGGTGTTTTTTTAAACGAAGAATAAATTTTTGGTAAGCAATTATGGCTAACTTTTGAAATCGTGTAAGTAAATATTTAATAGGTATAAAAATATCTTTGGAATTTTTTTGTTAAGTTGTGGCAATTAGTATATTTTAAGTCGAAAACGTTTTGCTTTCGAGAAATACACTCCTTTAAACTTCTAATAAAACTTACCTTTTTTTTAACCATATTCCAACTTTTTTATGCAATTCTAAATTTGAAGCTAAATTGGCACTCAATATTTGATTTACATCTTTTAAAAAACATTTTTTTAAATAATTTTACATCTTTCCAATAAATTATAAAGCATCATTTTTAGTTATTTTAATTGCAGCGAATCGCACTATGTATAAACATGGTTGCAGCGTTTAAAAAATAACACTTGAAAATGTATTTAAAAAAATATTAATTAATTAAAAAATTGATTTTTCAAAAGATGTAAATTAAATATTGTGTGCAACCAGAGCCGTACGCAGGAGAGGGGGATTGACCTTCCCCCAGAATCCCAAAAAGACCTCTTAAAGTTGGGATGTTTGCTGGAGGTAGCGTCCACCGAAAGCTTTTTTTTGTTGTTGCTGACGCTTTGTTTACTTATCTTGCTCTTTTTTCTCTCCCCTCTCCAAAATCACTTTCTGCATAAGGCCCTGTGTGCAGCTTTAGCTTTAAATAATGAATTGTGTGCAAAATGAAGGGGGAATACAGTGAAAATAGGATTAATTTGTGTAGCCTCTATGTGTTATAGCCTAATTTAGCAATGCGATACGAAATTTTTATATGGGTTTTGTGTTGTCTTTAAAAATTTAGGATAAATATTAAATGACATATAATCGGGCACTGTCACAGAACACAAGAACTTAAAACTTTATTAGAGAAAAATAAAGAATGTAGCTTAAATTATCTCTACTGACTGTAGAAAATTTTAATATAGATACAAGTTCTCTAGGTAGTTTAAAAATATGCCCCAATCACGTCTGTTGATGTAGAACTAAGCTTTTCTATTTTTCAAATATATGTACTGTATATAGACCGAAGACACAAGTCTTTAGTGGAAAATTTTGCCAAACATTTAAATATTTATGTTTTTTTAATAATAATATTTATATTTAGTTAATTTTTTCTAAAAATACCTACTAGTAATACATCTTTATTAATTACTTGTTTTATTTAAGAACAGAAATATTTGCATTTAATTATATATTTTATGCATATCTTGGCAAAATACTTGCATATATATATGCGCATATTAACTTACTTTTTTATTGCATATTTGCTCATCTCTACTTATAATGTATTTGTTGTACTCTTAAAAATATATTGATATACTATACTTTTTTATCTAATAAATTTACAAGCATTCATTAAAATAATAAATTGAAGGTTTATTGTAATAACGTGATAAGCAACACTTTAGCTTCAAAACTCTGTTTTAAGCTTTTATTTATTTAATTATAATAATATGATAAGCCCCAATACAAAAGTTTAAAATTATTGTCTTTGACCTGATTAAGTAATAAAAAATTATTCAAGTTTATTTTTGTTAATAGTTGATTCAACATATGTTTTTAAGCTTGCAGATACATCTGTAGTTTGTGATTGTTGCTTATCATGTTATGAAAATAAGCCCTTTAATTTATTTACCATATAAACCCATTTAACGCTTTGTGCGTAGGTGATTAGAGGTATTGAAATAAAACTAAATATTGCGAACCAGAGAACCAATGTTTTTTCTGATTTGTTAATATTTCAGTTCAAAGAAAATAGTCGGGTTGGGTCAACTTGAATACTAGGTGTGTGTTTTAAGTATTAATAAAATATATTTCAAAACGGTTTTAATTCTTTTATTTTACAAGTGTATTGCTGTTAATTTTCTAAGAACTTAAACAGCTCGTACGACATAGTTGGTCATCTAGATATTTAAAACGCGAAGCCATTACTTTCAGACACTTTAGAGACTTCTACTTCACCAATTTACATGATTTTTTTACTAAGATATTTTAACGCTACTTTTTTAATGGTTTTATGTCCCATTTTTTCCAAAAAAAAAACACAATTTATAAAAATTTAATAAAAACGCTAAGCTAAATTTTTACTTAACTTTTCTTTATTTATTATTTTTATGCCCATAAAGCTATTATCATTTTCTTTAACTTGTATTTGTTTTAAAATCATTTTTATAAAGCTTTGTTCGTAGAACAAAATTTACAATCAATTTTCAATTTTCTAATGCGCATGCTCGGTTGGAAATAATATTCAGATTAGTTTAAAATTCTTAACTCTGCGAAAGGCATGACAAAAAAGGCCAACTAGACCTACGCCACCTAGCCAAAATTTTAAAAAGATGTGAAATTTAGTTTGCGCATTGCAACAACTGCCTAATTTTGAAAAAACCTTTTAAAGCAACCACAAATTACTACTGAAATCAAAAACCAAGAAGACACTAAACTCGCTAAAATCTATCTGTCATGTCAACCAGTTTTATTCAATTATTTGTTTTAATGGGGGTGGGGTAATTAAGCACTAATCTAATTTTAATTAGTAAGATCAGCGGTGACGTGGGACGCATCTTAGATCATATTATTGACAAAAAAATGTACGCCACTGACTTTTTGTAACTATTATATTTTTTTCGAAAGAAACATCTAAAAATACAACTTTGATGTTTTTAATAATTTCACGTATCTTGCTTATTCTTTCAGGAAAAAAACATAAAACAACTTTTATAAAGCTTTTTTACATTAGGTGGTATAATTTCGTATTAACAAATATGTAACAACAACAAAAACAAATACTTAATTAAATAAGGTTTATATCAATTAAACAAATTTAACTAAAAAATTGTATTTAGTTTTATGAAAAGTTTAACAACCTGTACCTCATTAAGAACAAAACATTTGAAAAGCCCAAAATTATTGATGTTCTTTTAATTATTTTTTGCAATGAAATGTTTGTTCTTGCAGTCATATTTCAATACTACGATGGTCACTTTTTTAATATATTCGCATTTTATTTGTCTAGCGCTACCGAAATATCTTCTACTTAGGTGTAAATTTATCTAAAATATCAGAAAAGCTTTAAAAACAAAAAGTTAGGTTGGTTGTAAATAATTTGTTTTTCTTAACATCAAGGATCTGACCAGTGCCGGATTAAGACTTCGTGATGCCCTAAACACACGACCCCTGTGGTGCCCCCTAGACAAGAATTTTTTGACTTTTTGACGATTATTGGAAAAAAATACAAATTTAAGGGTTTTATTTTACCGAAAATTTTTGAAGAGATAAAAAAATACAACACTTAAACGGACTTTGCTACTATTTTCTTTCTTTTCTACTCTTTACTGCCCCCTTGTGGTGCCCCTAAGAACGTGATGCCCTAAGCAATTGCTTAATTTGCTCATAGGGTTAATCCGGAACTGGATCTGACCATCATACGTTCAAAAACAAATTTTCTACTACTAACTTAATTATTTGTTTTAAAAGCTTTTCTAAACAGTTAAAAATTATGAAAGATGTTTTCCTTGTTGTTAGATTTACCTGAGTAGAAAAAAGTTGAACATGTTTCGTATAAAAACTGTTATTTTGAAAGTAAATGATTTATTTGATCATGTATTATTTGTGTATTTTTAAGTTATTATTTTTTACAAAATTAATGTATTTTGTACTGAAAAATACAAGTACAGTAAATTTGACATAAAATTGGCTTCTAAATTTCGATATTAAAATATCAGCACCGTATTTTAAAAATGTGATTTAGTGATGTTGGGATTTTCATTAAATTAACTTGGTTTATTAAGGTAATTTAATAATTTAAAATGTAGAGTAAATTATTTGTATCAAATGTCCTTACTACAGGTCCGTATTGGGATTAATTCTTAACGAGTAATTCATCAATACATTTTTATTAAACATGACTTTTTTAAATAAGACCATGAAAAAAATAAAACAAATTTTCCTAATAAAACGGAAAAAAATGCATGCTTTATGAGACGCACCATTTACCAAGAATAATCATATTTCATAAATCTCGAACTTATTGGCAGTTTTGCTTTTAGAAAGGTTTCTGATTTTTAATAGTTTAAAAAACAATTTTTTTTTGTCCAAATCGGAGCTGTTATTAAGGACTTTCATCAAAAAATCTTCACTGATTGGACTATTATGTCAATCCCCTTACTACATACATACTGTCAGCACAAAAGTCTTCATACACCATTTCAAGCACCATTTACTTTGTATCTATTTTTGTAATATAATTAGCCAAATATCCCAATTTATATAATAAAATAAGAAAGTTGATATTTAAAGCTTTATCATGTTTTTTTATATATTTGGTTACGTAAAGGTACCTACTTATTTTACTGACAAAAATAAATACAAAGTAAACGGTGCTTAAAATAGCGTACTCAGGCTTTTTATGATGACTGTATATTTCATTAATTAAGACTAATTTTAAGTCTAACTACCCAATATTTTTCTAACCGGGAGCCATTTTAAACTTTTGCCCGGTGGGCCAAATGATCCCCAAGCCGACACTGAAAGAAGGGGCTGGGTTTCTGCCTGGTTTTAGTTTGTTAATATTTAAAATAATGCTTTTTTAAAACAAAACTAGAGTAGTGGAATGGGTTTAATTAAGTTACAATTTGAATAAGAAACTACAAAACGTAAAATACTTTTACATTCCTTCACCATTTTGTCAAAAACTACCTTTCAAGGTTTAAATATCGTAAGGCACTAAATTAAAAAAATATTTTTTATACACATGAATAAAAACAAGTATGGGCTAAATTTTTTGTAAAATCTTAGGCATTTAGTGATTTCTAAAATGTGGCCAATATTGTGGGATTACCTGTACTAATGCCATTTATTTTTGAAGTGCTACCCAAAGAAATAACTGACTTTCTGTATCGAATAGAATAAATTTAGAAGGTTACTTTAAGTTAAATTTGTTTTTATATGTTGTTAAAGAAAAAATAATATCTCTTCAAGGTTAATCTCGACTTCTAATTTTATTGTATTTTTAATTTACCATTATATCGAAAAACTGGTACAGGTAATTATTTTTAATACCTAAATAAGCTCTAAAAATAAAGTATTTTTATATTTTTTTGTAAATGCATGAACTAAACAGTTATTCCATAAAATAAAAAAAAACAAGATGGTGGCTATTTTTTATATTTTGACTAGTGCGTGGTAAACTTTTAGTCCGTTAATCTGTGGACTCTTTTCTACACAATAGAAAAAACAATAGATTGTTTCTAATTTGTTAAATCTTAACCTCCAATTTGCCTGTACTATACAGTGTGTCCCAAATTGGGCCTACATGTATTGGTAACTCGAGAACCATTAGAGCTACATTGTTGGTTAAATTAGGAAAGTTTTAGATAATTAATTGCAACATTAAGTCTGCTTTCAGATTTTATTTATCTTTTTATGGTTTTTAGGATAATTATTAAGATTACTACGTTATTAGAATACTTTTTTAAGAAGAATTTAATTTAAGTAAAAATAGTTTTTAACTTTATTTGTTTTTGAGATATTTACCCAAACTTTGGATTTTCATTCGGACGCCATATTGGATTTTTACATTTTTGAAAGGAGTTCTTCAAGACCTTTTAATTGATGTATCATAAGATTGCTTAAGCTCTAAAAACCATGATTTTTGTTTATTTGATAGTAGGCTTAGACTAGACTGCGTAATGGCCGCCTCGTTTCATAAAAAATAAATGATACGCATCTTATAATTTAAATATTATAAATGTCAAAATTACCGTGCATCTTATTTCTCGTTTAAAAACGCCCTCAAAAAAAATCAAGTTTTGATTATTTTAAGTAGGTATTTGCAATAATGACTTTTAATTATTCCAATGATAAAAAGGTGGATATGCTAAAAATGTATTTTAAATTAATACTTGCATAAAATAAAATCACTTGAGAAAACATAAAAAATAGTATCTTACCTTTAATAACGATTTAAACGTAAATTTCCTCTTAAAAATATCCAAGGTCCCCTGTTTACAGGTTTTAAGTTTTTTTGTTTTTGTTGTTTTGTCTGTAACTGCATCACCAATGACTACTCAATTTATCAATATAAACAGTAAAAACTAAACATGTATAAAAGTTCAATGAGTAAAAAGCAAGAAATAATACCAAAACCGCGAAAAAGCTTTCAGTACGATTGTAAACAAAGAATTACAGGAAAAGATTACGTCACAAAATTGAGTGAACATAGGCTTAAATGGGATCGCAAGCGCTCCTTTATTAAAAAGTTGTATCTTCTCTCTTTGCTGACAACCGGTTACCCGGGAATCTAAATAATAATACTCGATAGGTTCCGGACTAGAATGTGTGAATTCCCTCTACGAACAGAACCTATTAAAATGCACTCTAGTAAGCAATAAAAATAAAAACACCAACTTAAAGAAAAAGCGTCGAACTCGTTAAAAAAAATACTTTTTTAAACAATTTATGTAGTGTACTAAAATGAAATACTTCATCTTCATTATAATAATCAAAAAAACAGCATTTTTACTGGTCATAGAAAAATAATTGTATTTTATCTTTACATTAAACCATTAGAACTAAAGGTAAATTAAATTTTTAAAAGTGGTGACAATCTCAGTGTTCTCTGAAAAGCATTAAAATATGATTTATTTGTTGTCTTAGTCGTCGCAAAGCTTGCTTCTTGGGCGCGTTGTCGATCCCACGCCACCCTCGGCCGTGCCTGCAAAACATGCTAATGCCTCTATTTTTTAGTCACAAAGCACCCACATACAATTGCTATTTTGCCTTTGACACGACTTAAATTTAGAGGTCAGATTTGAATTGTCTCAGAAATAAAATAAATATCTTTAAAGGAAATGGTTTGCCATAGCAAAATAGCTTATGCGTAAAGATAATACAATGTGTCCACGGATGGACTTAACTATACCTGATTTTTTTTATATTTCAAAAAAGCTTTTTTCCATAAAAATGTTAGTTCGTCTGAAATGATAAAAGCAAAAATATTATTTTAAAAATGCAAAAATCTAAATAATATATGTTTGAAAATGTTAAATTAAAAAACATTAAAAAGTATTTTAAAAAATCTTCTACATATTTTTCTTATTGCTTATCATTATTTGGAAAAATTAGGTGTCAACTAAAATACCTTTTTTTTATAAATTATTGATTTTACCTTTGAAATGCATAGAATATCAAAAGTAAGAGTTAAAGTGTATGTTAGTAATAATACAAAAAGTAACGATTTATTCGAGAAGTTAAAAGTTTTATTACTTTGTCACGTAACCAATACCAAAAAAGTATTATACGCTTTTGATTACTTTTTTACGCTTTTTATTTAGGTAGTCTTAAAAATATGTCTTTCTGTTTTTGGTTTTATTTTTCAAAGTAATATTTTTGCGATTTTGGACCACCCTTGTTATCCTACGGCAGGGAATTTTATTATAGGCTTTTAGCATTTCAGACAAAGCAAAAAATTTTAAAGGCTAATTTCTTATGTCTTTTATAAAAAAAAAAGTTCGTATGAACCCGGTTTTGTATGTTTTTGCTGTAATTTAAATTGTTTTATATTAATAGCTTAAATACCCTTAAACCGACTTGGTTTAAATTGGGTACAGTTGTTTAAAGTAATTAGACGCGTATTTTGCCTAACTAGATTAAAATTATTGGGTACAGTGGCGTCTCAATGGGCACCACATTCACTGAATTCTACGTAAAAATCCCAAACACTTTTTTCATTGCACTGTTTTCTATTCTAATAACGAGAGTGTTATAAATACCTGGTATTTCATTTAAGAGGGAAAAATGGCTTATTTTTTGCCTTTCCCCGTATTTTTAAAAGAAAGTTAAAATAGTCAATCAATGAATAATAGCTCGAAAGCTGAAAATCGTAATACAAAAACAATTGCATGAAAAACAAGGACGAACTATTTATTAAAACATTTTTGCATTTTATGGTCAATTCCAACTGTTTTTGAGTTATGACAGCTAAACAGTAACATTTTGGGCTTACATTATTTAATTAAATATATCAATATAAAATAAACGTAATGCAGGTAATCACCTGACACTTCAAAGTCATTAAAATTTTACCTATTAGTAAACTACAAAATGGTAACGCTATATCATAAGTGCCAAAAAGCCAGTGAAGCAAACAGAGGATTATAAAATCCAAAAATAAAATTTACTACTAGGTAATTAAAATTTCAATGACTTTGAGAGTATCAGGTAATCACCTGAGTTCCTGTATTTTATAATAATTGAATAATAGTTGTTAAAATGTGACAAAAGCATTAATAATTTAAAAACAGATAAAGATGGACCCTTAGAACCCTCATTGAAAAACACTTTTTTAAACATTTTAAAAACGGCAAATTTATGTTGTTTTTCATGCAATTGTGTTTTCTACTACGATTTTTAAACTCTCCGAGCTAAAATACATCGATTGGCTATCTTACTTAAAATTTATTAAAAATACAGAAAAGCCAGAAAATAAGCTGTTTTTTCTCTTAAATGGAATAACTCTGTATCTAGCCAAATTGACAAAATTTGGAAAACACCTTTGTATCTTCAAAACGAATTAAGTTATATCTATCCATCTGGCTATCTATGTAACGGAATCTTTGAGCCTAATTTTAACCAACTTCCAGCTGTCGATTTCTTTGAAACTTTGCACACGTATTAAGGACCCATGACAATGCAATAATCTACAAACAGTATCCCGTTATCCTGCTTTGGATCGCCAGGAAAAAAAAAAAATCCAGTATATTATTATAACCACTGCTTGATACCACCAAGTGTCATCTGTCACCTGTACGTCCCAGTGGTACCAACCACCGGCCATTTCAAGAGTTCGATCTGAATCGATTTTACTCAAATTTTATATTAGGTTATTTTCAGAAAGTCCATCTGAAAAACTTTGCTACTCTTGACAAAATGGCGAAAAAATTTTTTAGTGAATAAACTGGAGCATTTATTTTAAAAATTAATTGATATAACGAACTAAAGAATGAAAAATAATTAATAGTTTAAAAAACTAAAAAAACACGCTTTTATATGCAACCGAACTAAAAATTAGAAAATAATTTTTCATTAAAAAAATATTGTCACTTCATAGTAAAGCGTGGGGTGCTTAATATATTAAATGTTATAATTATTATATTTGCCAATATCTATGATGGAAAAGTTATGAAAAAAATAGTAAAATGCCCCCACGCTTTTTACTGATTTGTTCTGTGCCGGATCAAGCGTGAATCCATGAAGCGACCGCTTCAGCACCATCAGATGGGAAGGGACGAAAATGTAAGGTAAAATGCAAATAAAACTTTGATGTTCTTAAATTGTTGGGTAGTAGTTAAATCCTAATTATTCATAGGGAGGGGCGCAAACTGAAGGAATGGAGCGGAAATTGAAAGGCGATGACTTTCTTTTGGTCTTTACTTTTTTTTGGAAACCATCAAAAAGGCGCAAAATTTACTCTTTGCTTCAGTAGAAAATACATCCAAATTCGGCGCTGGATTTGTTCTCTTTTAATTTTCGCTATACCCTGCAAGGCCACTGAAAATGCGTCACACGTTACACCCCTTATATTAGCTTATCTAGTTAATTATACAGTTTTTGAACCAGTAATCAGATTTTTATTTTCTCTTAAAATATACAGGGTACGATAAAAAGTATTTTTTAATGGAATACCCTGTATATTATATTTAAAAGCTTTTTAAATATCTTCAAAAAAATACCCAATTTGATTTATCTATTTTTAACTGTTTCGGAAATATTTCCCTTTAAATTTAAAGAATTATTTTTAATTTTCTCTAAACACGTATTTTATGTCCGACCGAACTTTCGGTTTCGTTTCGGCCAAAACTTTTACCGAAGCTGATTTTGCCAGTTGTCGTGCCGCCAAATAATGCAGCATATAATATTTTATACTTGATCACGTGACTTTCGGTTCGGCCAAACCGAAACCGATTTTAATTTGAAAGTTTAACACCATGTATCTTAAAAACAAAGGATTTCCGGACCTATGTTTATGAGAACTTTTTTTTAATTAGGTTAGAAATACGCCTTTTTTCGTACCGCAATTAGGAAATACTCAGTATATTGCATTAATTAGGGGCACGACAATTCCCGAACATGGCCGCCAGGATTTGCCAAAGCGTTGCTGAGAAACGAAGTTAGGCAAGAGCGCACTTTCCGCAAAAGTTTCGGCCGGAAACGAAAAGCTACGGTTTCCTAGGACTGTCGGCCGGCGGAAAGTGATGCAATTTACGTTCGCCCAAATCAAAGATTTACTTTTAAATGAAACCACTTTCAAGTGAATAATTTAATTTGGGCAAACGTAAATCGCGTCGGTTTCGGCCGACCGAAAGTCCTAGGAAACCGTTTTTTTAATCTTTGGACACACCACGAGCCTAAATACTAACGTACCGTGGGTGTCTTAGGTAAGGTAAGAGGAAGTGTGTTGACACGGGACTTAAATACTTGAAGATTTGGGGGGAAGGAAAGACCTCCGCGGGCAGCAGGTTCCACATTCTAGAAACTCTAGGGACAAAAGAAAGAATAAAGTGGAAAGTTGGTGCCTGTCCAGTTGGACCGTATAGGGATGCATACGCGCGGCACCACGAGTTTCTCTGTTGGAAACCGTGAGTGGAGGAATTATACTGGACAATTCTGCAGAGCAGAAGCCATGGAAGTACCTATAAAAAAGCGATAAATCCCCCACAGCCCGACGATGGGCAAGAGAGGGAAGCCTTTCTGTAAGTGAAGGATCATTAATGAGACGAATAGCTCTTCTTTGAATAGAATCAAGAATGATTAGGGTTGTGGGGGACGCCATGCCCCAAATAGGAGAACAATACTTTAAGGGAGGTCGGATTTGGGACACATACAAAGTGTATAAATTAAAAGGGGAGAAATACTTTTGGCTCGAAAGAGAAAACCAAGCTTTTTGAAGCTGCCGTGGCTATAGATATGATGTGTTTATGCCAATTAAGGTTACTTTTAAAAGTGACGCCCACAAGATGAAGGTGTCTTTGTTCTGTAAAACTTGGCCGCTCATAAGTAGAGGATGAGTATTTGATGACTCTTTTCGCGACAAAGAACATGATTGTGTTTTGGATGCATTAAAATGAATGAGATTTTGGCGCCCCAATCCAATATTAAATTAAGATCCTGCGAAAGAGATATTTGCATCGCTTTGCGTTTGTTTTCCAAATCAGGTATAGTGATGGGTTTAGGGATCTGAAAACTGGAGTGAAGGGTACTATCGTCGGCAAAACTATGAATGGAATTAGTTATGGACGAGAGAAGGTCGTTAATGTGAAGAAGAAACAATGTTGGTGCCAGAACTGAGCCCTGAGGCACTCCAGCATTTACTTGATGAAAGCTTGAAGAATGGCCGTCCACAATAACTCATATACGTCGATCAGATAGATCACTAGAGAGCCAAGTACAGAGTTTAGTTGAAAGACCATAGGAGTAAAGTTCATTAAGAAGTGCGGCATGCCAGACCTGGTCAAAATCTTTGGATATATCAAGAGCAACGATCTGGGACTCACCTAGAAACTCAAAAGACCAGCAGTGTGATACGAAGGAAAGAAGATCTGTTGTAGCTAAACTGAAAGTTCGGTCGGTACTGTTTTGTTAGGTTAATTCTGTAGTATCCGTATTTGTCATAAGAATACTATTATCTCTTAAGATATACAAGGTACAACAAGAAGTATGATTTTTTAAATAGATCACCATGTATTGTATGTATTACCAAAGACCATTACAAAACTAACACATTTGAGATGTCTTTTTTTATAGTTTTGGAAATATGGACATAAAAACATTTGTAATAGGCTTACTGTTTACAATATCCTTGCTTTAGTAAACCTTATTAAAAATTACTTTTATTTTTCATATTTGGATGGCCATATTTCTAAAATCCATAAATATATATTTAATGCGGTACTATTTAAAGGTCTCTCAGAGATCTTTTTAACGGTAATATAATATACAAGGTTTTGTACCCAGTATATCTTAAGAGATAATTAAAATGTAATTACTGATTCGGAAACTACAGAATTAACCAAATAAACTGATATGTTTGTTTATTTTGTACAATAAAGAATAAAATTTTAAATAAAACTATTTAATATAGGCATCATATAACAAGCTACTCAACTTGTAGTTTTTTTAATCCTTTTTTTTAATTATTGCACGAGACCTATAATAAAAAGAGGAAATAAAACACTTGCTTAAACAACAGTAATTAAGGAATAGTAATATTTATTTATTTATTGGTTTTTACATTGTAATAGTAAACTAATTTCTAAAATTAATACAATATTTTTGACAGAAATTTTAATTAAATATATGACTAGTTTTACTACACATTATTGGCACATTTGAATTTTTCACATGGTATTCTTATATTTAAACAATATTACTAAAAGTAACTTAGTATACTATAAGGCTTTTAAAACAAAGCGAAAGAATCGTGTTTAGTTCTGAACCTTTGGTTTTTTGGAGATGCTTATAATGTTTTAAATTTTAGAAAAATGTTAATTTTAAATACCAGCATTATAATTTACCAACAAACCCACAAATGCGTCATTTTCTTTCTTTCTTAATACATTATTTAGAACTTTTTTTGTTTATAAAATGGTAAAGTGAGTAGAATAAGATTAATTCTTATTAATATTTCAATTAGAGTTATTGTTGCTTTTTAATACTCATAATCTGTTTTAAATTGCAACTGCAGGTTTTTATTTTTTAAATTAATAAATATTTTTTATATAATATTTATATTACGTCTAAGGGCATTTATACCACGTTTTTTGAAAATAAGAAGTTTAATTGTTATTTTTAAATTTACTTTGTATCCTATTAACTTTTTAAATTTGATTTTGTCAAGAAATAATAGAATATAATAATAAAATAATTATTTTATAAAAACTTTTTGAAAAAGAGATATTTATATGACAAACTTACTAAGTATAGTTTTTTTTAAATCATAACCCCAAGAAGTGTTTTCAAATAATGCAGATCGCTACTAAAAAAACTTCCTATTCCTAACCTATACGCATAAACTTGGAAAATTATTGCAAGGGACAAACAATGACTAATAATGAAAAAAAAATTGCTTAAATAATTTTAGTTAGGAAGATAACCAATTATTTGAAATATAAAAGAAACTAAATTCTAAAGACAAATAATTACCAATAATGAAAAAAGAATTATAAATAATTTTTGTAACAGAACAATTCGCTGATTTTTTTGTTCTTCTGTAAAAACTGTCAGCTTAAACAAGTTATGATAATGTTTGGTATGTCTGTTAATACTCTGCTATTAGTAGTTCTCGTATGTGAGTTTATTTTATGTTTTATTTTGATACAAAAAAAAACAGAAAAAAACTTGTTTTCTATTATTAATCATTATTTGTCCTTAAATTGCAGGTCCTTATTTTATTGTTCAATAATTGATTATCTCCCTGACTAAAAATATTTTTTTAAAAATCATTTCCATTATTAGTCATTGTTTGTGCTTAACAATTAGTTCCCAAATTTATGCGCATAAATTAAGAATCACCCTGTATAAATAAACTGATACTATAAAAAATATAAATGATGATAAGTACAGATCTAACACGAAGTTTTACACAAAAATATCATTTCCAAAATAAAATAAAAACGATTATATAAGTACTATTTACTAATACTAATAAAAAAAAATTAAAAAGGTTAATAGTTTATATATATGTTGTTCCTTGTTGAAATAATATTTCGCAGTCATATGCTAATTACACATTATGTTGGTTATAGGTGTTTTATGTAAATTTACAATACAATTTTACCCACAAAATGAATTTCAAGATCAATGGACAATATTAACTCAACTTGCCTTGATAAAGACAAATATAGAAGATGCATGGTTTAAAAAGGTCTTTGAAGTTTAAAAATAGTTTGAGGTCCTTAATTTAAATACAATAAAACATTGCAATCTTCCGTATAGTTTAATTCGAAGTACAATACAATTATTGCATTTTATTCTTCTAAACGTTAAGTTTATTTAAATACTAATCAATATAGGTTTCTGGTTTTATTTAAAAATAAAATTGTTCTTTCTATTATAGTTTAATCAATAACTACTGGGTAGATGCACACCTACAAATGCAACATAAAATATACTAAAAAAGCCTAAATATACTTACTTACTTACTAAGTTAACTAACACTAACCAGAACTAACCAATAAGTGGGCGCATTCAGGCGTACTCAGCTGCCTTACCACTGAGTTTTACAAGGTGTCAAATTTGTCAAATTAAACCAATAGGGATGGCTTTATTTTGACAGTTTTGATACTACGCTTACCCATCGGTTAAGCGACTGAGTACTATTGAATGCGTCCAATGTAAATATATATCTAATGCAGTACTATGTATATGTACAACAAATGATAATTACAGCTTAAAGAAGCCGAAAATAATAAATAAAAAATATTATGACTCTCACTCCTAACCTTTGAATCGCAGTCACCGCGGTTTTTCTATCAGAATAGTCATCCTATATTCAATTTGACCAAACTACCAAAAATTCTACCCCGGTAAAAGTTGATTTTAAATGACAGAACTTGGTGAATATTTTTACCCAAATTACCATATAAATTAAAAGTCAACACCTAGATCAATCAAATCCATCTAAGTGTAGTACGCCTATATTTGAATAACATACATCAGTTAAAAAACTACAACTAGATTTTTAATAATCTAGGAAGTAACGCATGGGACCCGCACAAAATATATTATACCAGTAGCTATTGGTCTAAAGAAAAAAATATTTTGAAATCTGAGAAGAAAACAAGTAATTTTTTGGCTAACCCTGTCCTAGAGAAAATCTTACTACTATCTATAGTTTTGGTTAGTTCCGGTTAGTATTTTTTCAGTCTACAATTTTTTATGCAGAATTTCTGATACCCTTAAGAATAAAATAAAGACAGATATTTATGATTTGGCGATACAATTTGATCAAATTAAAAAAAAAAGATTTTTCAAACTTGTGTCTTTAAATTTAAAGGAGTTTTAAGCATAAATATTTAAAATCATGTTACTTTAAATTTAATTCGAAAAACACTCACCGTTTTTTTACCTATCCTTGAAAATCAGTGGGCCTAAATTTAAAATATATATATATATATATATATATATATATTTTATTTATTGAATATAGCTAAACTATTAACCTTTTTATGGCAATAAATATAATAAATATTTTTCCTAACATTACTAAGCGTAAATCTACGACTAGAGTTAAAAATAAATAGATAACATGTAAAAAAGTTGTTCTTATCCTGGCACTCTATTATTTAGGATGGCAATGGGTGTGCGTTACTTGCTCCTACTTAAAATACCTGGCATTTTTTGACAGAAACATTCTCCGTCAAGATGTTCTTCGATCCAGTGGAGATAATTTGCAACCTTTGTGTAGATCCCTGGAAGATTTGGACGTGCGCATCCTCTACCCCATGAAACAACACCTTTTAAAACAAAATACCTGTTAGTTTTAGAAAGTGTATAAACTTAAAACTTATTTTTATAAAAATATGTTGAAAGAATAATTTTTAAGAAAAATTAGAAAAAAGAAGTCAAGTTTTAAATCTGCTTAATTTAGACATAAAAATACTTTTAAAACTATAATATAAACAAAGAATTAACATTTTATATCCCATGATTTATTAATTTTCAATATTATTTTTGTTTTTATTTATTGTGTTTAAATAAAAATAATTATTTGAATATAAATTAATCAATATAAATTAATCTTAACGAACCAACAAGTTCCATATTTCCAAAATCATTGCTGAGTTGAAAAGGGCCTCCGCTGTCTCCCTGTAATAAAATATGTTGACTTAAATTTACATTAAAAATAAAGATTTATTTTTTTTTAAAATTAAATACACTAAGATAGTATACAGGGTGTCCGAAAATTTCGTTCGTATATTCAAAGGAGTGATTCTACACTAAAAGATTTTAAAAAAATTCGTATAAACATATAATACTTTTCAAGGGCGCTAAGGTCTTTTAAAGATGGTCTTCTTAAAGTGGTTTTTTGTTTATTTTTGTTTATTATCTTCGGATCTCTTTTAGATAGAACTATTATATTTGGTAGACTCGATAAAAGCTACCAACTGCGGAAATTTAATTTTAAGCCGTAATGAGGGCGTACCGAATTTTATATAGCTTCTTTAGGAGGTATTTCCGAATGTTTATACAAACTTTCTTTTATGTTTTTTAGTGTAGAATCGCCCCTTTGAATATACGAACGGGGGTAAAACTTGTAAAAAAATTTTTTTCTTTTAATATCCTAAATATCGTTAACCCAATTTTATTTTAATTTGACAATGGAATTTATGGCATTAGGGTTGTAATTTATCACTTACTTAATTACAATTTATATGTCCAGTGGCATTTTTAGTTTTTGGAAAGTTTAACATCCTCTATTTTTAAATGAAATATTTGCAAACTTATTTTTATTGTATAAACTTTTCTTTATATTTTCTAATGTAGAATCTGCAGCAATATTCTGTAACACCCTTTATACACATACAGACAATCGTTGGTTGATTTGCTAATACTTTACCTGGCAGGAATCAACTTGTCCTTCAGGAAATCCAGCACAAAACATATTTCCTGAAATCTTTTCTTCTCCATATCCCGAATTATGACATTCTTCGGAACTCCATACTGGCACAGCGATTTTTCGAAGGATATGAGAAGTTTCTCCCCTTTCGTTAATTCTTCCCCAACCTGCCACAATTCCAACTCTTCCAGTATAATCAATCAACTCTTAAAGAAAACAAAAACAAAAAAATAATAAAAATGCAACCAAAACTATCACATTTTGTAACACCGTTAAATGCTTGACCTAATTGATCAATGAGCGTTTTAATTAAATAACTTAAGGTATTGACAACCAGACCGGATCATCCTACAAATGTAAACACTTTTTTTATAATAGCAGAATTTTTATTTATTTTAGCTAGTGTCGACCAGTACTTAATATAGAATAGGACTTGCTTACTAAGTATATTTTGGTTCTGATAAAAGTTTTTATATTGGGGTGATGGTCCGATCTGGTTTTGTTTTTTTTTTTTTGGTGCAGTTTTGTTTTTCTTACCTCCTGTTGGTAAGCATACAGGACTCATTTTGTCAGTAAAACCAATGGGAATGTCCATTTCTAAGATAGCAATGTCATTGTTGTATGTTGAAATATCAAAGTGCTCATGTTTTCTTACTGATCTTATACCCCTAACTTCAATGTGACTAAACCGATCTGGTGATTCTCTATTGTGATCACCGAGGGTAACCATAAGTTCTTTTTTATCGAATCTAAAAAACATAATTAAAAAATTGTACCCACAGAACACACGCGAATTTTAAACAAATTAAATAAAAAAGTCCAGTAATACCTAATACGTAAGTTTAGTATATATATATTTTTATATTTATGAGGAAAAAATTGTTATTTTTTAGAATGAAAATGTTAAAAAAATGATATGATATACAAGAAAAATAAAATTTACAAAAATGTTACTTTGGCAAATAAAAAAGATGGGTTATGAATATTTCTTTAACAACTTAAATAAATTGTTACCTTTTGAATAACTGTTTTTATGCATTTTAACTTAACTTAATAATGTTAGCAAATAAATAGGTATAATAAATTATTTATGAAAAAAAAAACATTTATTTTAGTTGACACCTTATTTTCAGCATTCAAGAAAAAGAGGTATTTTTTGTATTACTTTTTAATGCTTTTCAATTAAGTAGTTTCAAAAATACATTTTTCCGAATTTTTCATTTTTCAAAATATTTTTTTAACGATTTTAAACCACCCTGTATATCAGAGGGTGTTTTTTTATTATAGCTTTTAGCTTTTAGCATTTTAGAGAAAGCAAAAATTTTTATGTTTATGCTACGCTAAAATGGGCATACTGACAAAGTGTTTTTAAAAAACTTAAAGGCTTATTTCTTCTCTGATTTTTTATTAAGGTTTAATTTTAGTATGATATAGGTATACTTCTATTTTTAGATTAGCTTTTCATTTTTTGCCAGTGTTCGTCAAAATCCTAGTGGGGAGAATGTAGGACCTCAAAAAAAAAAAAGAAATTATTTGCGAGAAAAGCTCTCCATTCTTTGGTCACGTCTCAAGGCTTTGAAGGAAAAAAAATTAGTCTCTTTTCTGTGGTATAAGTATAAAAATATATTTGATACTTACCCATTAACGCAGTGAGCTGCCGTAACCAGATGTCTCTTGGAAATAAGTGCAGCACCACAGTGGAACTCACCACCGTGGCTTAATCCTGCAATCCAAGGAAATTCGTGAGATCTTGTAATGTTTCCTCCTACTACCCGCATCTGTCTATTAACTATACCACATTCTGAAAATAATAATAAAAAATACATACATATACACGTTTTTAAATTTACAAAGATACCATAATTTTTTTAAAACCCTCACTATTTTTTTTAATGCAAACAATTTTTAAATCGAACATCGAAAAGATTAGCATTCAAAAAGGGACATATTACCAAAAATCGTTTTTTGTCAGTATTGAAATATCTTCTATCATTTTTATTGGTTTAGATATTTATATCACTTACAGATACACGTTTCTGTAAAATATTAATTTGAAAGTATGTCTCTCCTATGGCGCAGTGGACAGAGCTTTGATTTTCGAAGCCAGAAGTCGCCGGTTCGATTCCCAGCGGGGAGACATATTTAGATAGTAGTTATTTAAAAATAACGTCCGTGGCGGCACTACCGCGTTGTCTAAAAGGTGCTGTAAAATACATAACTGCATGTTTCAGTGCTTGAACAACGTTGACGGAACAGGGGGAACGATGGGTTAAACATCTAAAAACCTGACACCCACGGTACTATGGTATTTAGGCATAGACCTTTGTGGAATGTCAAAATGACAAAAAAATTGTTAATCTGTCAAAACAAGACATGCTCACGCTGCATAAAAATGTCTTTTGTTTTGTATCAATTAAAATAAACCGGAAGTTATATAATTTAAGTGAATAAATAAACCGATGCAAAATTAAGTTAAATATTATTATTCCAAATTTTATTTTTTTATCTGATAAGGTAAATAAGTTATGGAGTATAACCACTTTTATTTTTATTATACAAAATAAATTAAAATATCAATTTGTTAGGTTGGTTTTTAAATTCAAATTTGTTATCATGCTGATATTTAATATATATTAAGACAAGGTACGACAAAATATATGATTTTTTTGTAATAACACCCTGTTTATTATATCTCTTTAAAAAAATGTTTTTAAATCACTTAAAATACTAATTTATTATATTTATCTTTATTAGATTTGGAAATACGGCCATTCAAACCTAAAAAAATTATGTGAATTTCAATTAAAAATATCACGGCAATAATTGCAAGTAGTAAATATGCTTTTTAAGTGTTTTTATATCAAAGAATAAAATACTTAAATTTTTAAGTTATTTTCTTTCCAATAAGTTTCTACCTTACACTATCCAAATTAGCAACTAATCCATTTTAATAAATTGATTTCCGGCTTCTTTAATCAGATTCGACCGCCTTTTTATTACTCAAATGACGTGATAATGGTTAAGAAATACTTATTGCACATTTATAAAATTAGCAACATTTTACAATTAGCGTTGACCAAATAGAAACTACAGGAATAAACTATTTGTTGCAAATAAAAAGGCTACATCATATTACAATTTATCAAAATAATTAACAAATCGAAAAAACAAAACATATTTTTTCAGAATTAAATACTATCTTATTATTATTTACCTAAAAATCCCACCACACACCACCACAAAATCTTACGTAATGTGTTCCAAATACAGAAATATAATTGTATGGTGTGAAAGAATTACTATATAATTTTAATTTTTTACTTACAGTTTGGCATTTTTTATTTTTGTAATAACCCACGAATGCTTTTTTATGTATATGGTGATTTTTAAGTTGGTTCCTCCCTTTTACGACTATGATTTTTTAAAGTAAAATTACATCCGAAAATGCTACGTTTCCGGAATACAGGGTGTTAAAGTTCTAGTTCTAAGAAAAAATGCTTTTATTATAACTTTTCTACCACTTTAGATATTTGGAAAATATTTGGTGCACTTCTTTTACCCATTACATTACATACCATTTTGTGGTGTAAAATTCGTTTTTGACTTATTTATATTAAAGTAAAATCATTTATTTACTACAATTAAAATTTAATTAAAAAAATGAAAATGAAAACCTTTTTTTGCAAGCCCTTACACAGTCAAGAACCTAACTTAGAAATAAAACACATATCAAATTTTGCATGAATCAAAATGGCTTTTATTTCTTTAAACCAGAAACCGTTCGTTGTAAGAAAAAGTATCCGAAAATAAAATTATCTCCAAAGTAAATGGAAATTTTAAGAATAATATTAAGTAAAAAAAAGCAGTAGCATGGTACGCTTTTGCTTTTTCTTCAACTTAAAATTATATTTTTTTCTTGAAAAAATTAAGCCTTATTTAAAAGCATCTCTGGAAATTTTTTTAAAAACTTTTACAGCAAAATATGCAATGTAATGATCAAAAGAAGTGTACCAAATTTTGTGAAAACATGTAAAGTGGTAAAAAGTTATGATAAAAAACTATTACCCCCGTATCTCGTAAACGAAGTATTCTAGGACTTACGTAATTTTATTATAAAGATTTTCTTATTTGCTGACATTATATACATTGTTAAAAGGAAAGACCAACAAAGGTGTGAACTAAGATAAATAATGCGTACTACACCGGGTTATTTTTACCTAAGAAATTTATTCTAGTTGTCCTCTTAACAGATTATTACAGGACCAATGGAACACTTATTGTAATTTGAATTTATAGTATTCTAAACAAAATTTGATTATTTCCTTTTCCCTGACAGCATTGATTTGTCTTATAAACCAAAAAAGTATCTATTTTTCTCCATACTGTGTTAGTAAAAGTTACGCACCTCTTAAATATTTTCAAAACCACTTAGCCACATGTATTACATTTGGTATCTAAAGTGTTTTGGACATGTGGAATTAAATTTTTTTCGTTTTTTTTAAATGGAATATCCAATTTATTTTTACTGATTAAATTTTAGTAAGTTTTTAAATTGTATAAATTCTGAATATTACACTTTCAGCAAAAAGTACGTTAGCGCCTAAAGATGTGTAAAAACTCTAAAGCTGTGTTTACAAAACTTAGTTCTTGAGGGATTTTAGGCAAGCCTAATTGATCAGTAACATTAGCATCTATGCCAAATTTTAGTGAAATTGCGGTGTTGTCATATCTTCATAACGGCTAAATAATGAATTTTAAAAATTTGGAATCCTACTAAAGTTGACAAAGTTCTTTTATTGCAATTAATATAAAAAGGGCATTCTATTTAAATTACAAAAAATATTACATGTAGCGCAAAAGTAAAAAATCTGCCAACAATGATAACATCATTGTTTAATTGTACTTGCCCAGATAGAAGAGATATTTGAGCGCAAATGAACTTTTTACCTATAATGTGATGTGGTCATATCTTAGCATCTAGTAAAAATGGAATTTTAAAAATTTGTGTTTAAAATTTTGAGTCAAATTTGGCCGGCACAATTTATTGCAATGAAAATAAATAGGGAATTTTATTTTAAAAAAACCGTGACGATATTACTATTAAATTCTTCATGCCCGGTATCGTTCAGATGACAAATTTGGTAAATGTAGCTTAAGCGGTTTTAAAGATATTTAAGAGTTGCAGTATTATTTACTAAAGCAGTATGTGCCCAAAAAGGCATTTGCGCTACAACCGCTCTATGAATGACACTTTTTACTTTATGCTCCAATCTACCAATTAGTTGTAGTTCCCTATTTATTATTATAATACCGGTTGGGTACGCTACTGAGAAAACTGTAACTATGGCTACTTACTTTCTAAAATAATGAAATATATTTTGTTGTTTTTTTCTGAATCAGAAGTAAACGGATTATGGTGAAATAGGCTTATATGCGACCGGCTCACCTGCAGCCAATCATTTAAAAGCAATTAAACCGACCTATAAGTGACCTATGGATTTAAATAAGAGTGAACCCCAATGGGGCATAAGTATTGTTGCCAAGTTGTTTATAAACTTTTTCTATCCAGTTGTTTTCTTTTTTGTAAAATATTTTAAAAAGTAAAAAAATTGTAGGTATATTTATAATATAATTTATCTATTGCATATGGAGGCTTACAAATTTACGTAAATATAAAATTTTAAAAATATTCTTATTGCAATAAATGTTTGTGTGTATTCGTCTTGGGTTTAATTAAGGAATTAAAAAGAAGGCGTTGCTTACCAGAACTCACCATTCGTGTGTATTAGTCTCGGGTTTTAAGTAAGTACATACCCTTAGTACCCTTTTCTGATTCTAAGAAATATCTGTAATAATCCACCTACATTTTGGCAACAGTGCGTCTTAAATTTAATGTATTTTAGACCAACCAGGTAAAAAATGGGGGTTTGAAAAATTCGGTCGCCAATGCGCAGATAAGCCGGTCGCTGTTGGGCCGACACCATTATAGTTTAGGTTGCAATTTACTTTCCACTAATAAATAATTACATGAGAAAGGTTTAATTTTAAATAACAGGATCTGTATAATTCTTTGTATTCTATTTTTTTATTATTATTTTTAGTCTTAGGATAGTCAACGAAAACTTAAAGCATTAGTATACAGTGTAATTTTTATCCGTTTTAGAATTTTTCTATTTCTAATAATTTTTGAAATTTGTATCTTTAATTTTTCTTAATAAGGGCTCAGGGCTTACCACAATTGCAGGAATTTCTGGCTGATCGTCGTTCTCGGTGATTTATCTGAAACAAATTATATAGCTTAGATTTTTATATAATTATCTTGGTAATTAAGTATATTACTACATTAAAAAAGTCAGCGTCGTACTGCAATACAAAAATAATGACATAATTACTAACTAAATAATTTTACATTTGCTTTTTTTAATGTGTTATTTTTTCAGGTACATCTGTAAGTTACTAAAGTTAGCTGTAGGTGTACCAGTATATTAACATATATACCTGGGACCTTTACCAAGAAAACAAAAATCTCAAATAACATTTTTAAAGAAACTAGATTGAGCCCGTCGAATTTCGACGGACTTTGTATAGTTATATCATCGGCAATACCACGAAGTGGCGTATCTCAAAAAATAGGAAATTGACTAAAGCTAATATTATTGCTTAAAAAAGTTGCTCCCCAATATTATAAATTAGTACATATTAGATTTTGATAGCTTAAAATTAATAGAAAAATGATAATTTACCTATTTTATTTTACGAAGAAAAAAGGCGAGCAAAAACATACCTAAAAAGCACTCCTGCGAAATTTAAACAAATAAGATACGCCTGTGATAGTGATATTCACGACGATATACAGGGTGTTTCTAAACAAAATCGAAAAATTTCAGGAGGTGATTTTCCACCAAAAAATAAGAAAAAACTTCATATGAACATATGTCCTAAACGTCTTAACGTCGTTTTTAAACTACAACGTGTTTAATTTTTTTAAAAAATATTGTTTATTTTTAACTTTAATACCCATTCAGATATTATTAAAAAATTTGGGAGACGCACCCTTTACACCAAAAGACATTTTTGGCATACAAGAAAAAAAATACCAGTGTCGTCCATGAGGGGTTTTAGTTCAATATTTTTAAGAAAAAATGGTACGCCACTGTATTTTTAAAATATAATAATATATTTTTTAAATATTTTTTTTTTGTTTGATGTACGGTTTTCGCTTAAATCAATGAAACAATTTTTTGACATGGTCAGTTTGTATTCTTAATATGAAATTCTTCATTAAATATTAACCTTCTTTATTTATTCTTCAACTACAAAGGAATTCGACCATGCCGACAAATGGTTTTTATTTATTTACGCCAATGCCGTTCATTAAACAAAAAAGAGATCAAATTTGTTTTAAACTAAACAAGGATTTAAGAAAAGATTTTTATTTTAAAAAATGCAGTGGCGTACCATTTTTTTCCTAAAAAATTTTTACTTTAAACCCCTCATGGACGACACTACAAAAAAAAAAATTCATCTATGCCAAAAAATGTCTTCTGGTGCAAAGGGTGCGTCTCCCAAATTTTTTAAAAATATTTAAATGTTTATACCCATTTATTATAATAAACAATATTTTTAAACCAATTTTAACACTCCTCAGTTCAAAAACTAAGACGTTCAGAGCATATGTTCATATATAGTTTTTTTGTATTTTTTGGTGGAAAATCACCTCCTAAAATTTTTCAAATTTGTTTAGAAACATCCTTTATAATTGAAGAAAAGAAAGAAAAGCAACAACAAAAGAACCTAAACTTTATATGTATTATGAAGGGGTATTCTGCTCTTAATTAAAATAATATAATAAAAATTAAGATTACTTTAAAAGATGTATGTTTTTTGCGTAAAAAAATAAATTAATTTCTCGGCATGGTAAAACCGCTATCTGATTCTATACTATTTATTATAAATAAATAAATAATAAATAAACAAATCTTTATCCAAAAGTTAAAAAATTACACTCTTGAAGAGGCGAACTTCATCCCATACTTTCGTATAAGTTGATCTACCATTTAACTTATAAGGTAGTCATATTAACATAGGCCCTCCGATACGGCGATTAGCACCCCAAAAAAGGAATATTTAAAGTATATTAGTGTTTTTCGGCAAATATACACTATAAACAGGGGCTTAAGCCCCGCTAAAAACCAAAGGCTAGTTGCGCCACTGCATGTTAAAATTACTTAGTTTGCTTTACTGATCATTATAGATATGATTTAAAAGTTGAAACATTGATATACTAACCAACCTTTTGGTAGAAAATTATTTGTAATGTAAGGAAAATATAAAAAATTTATATTATTTACTGTAAACTTTAGATATGAACAATATTAAATGGCCATGCCAAGAATTGCTTTATATTTATTTACGCAAGAACCGCACATCGAATAAAGATTAAATTTGTTGAAAACCAAACAGAAATTTAATAAAGTATTTTTTTATTTTGGGGAACTGCAGTACAATTTTTTTGTCAAAAAATATTTATCAGAAATGCCTCACCTATGACACTGGTGAAAAATTCGTTAAAAAAATTGTGTTGGTGCTTAGGAGATCATTTTTAAATTTCTTAAAAATATCTAAACTGGAATAAAAGTTATATCAGACAAACGAATATTTTTCCTTTATTTTACCACCCTGTAAGGACTTAGAAGCCAGACTTCTGACTTACTATTTTTTAACATTAGGATTTTTACTTATATAGAAAAAATTATTACAGAAAAAATCCCTGTTTTTAAATTTGCAAATAAATATACCTTTTACCAGAACTTACAAATTGGAAATTTTCTGTATTTATTATTAATAATAATATTGAAATCTTAGGTTAGAGCACGCAACTTTACTACCTAAGTAGTGGGTATTAAGTAATGTTCACATTAAGGTTGTTTTTTTTTGTACAAAACCTAATGTTTTGAAAATTTGGAAGAAAACTAAACTAACTCTGCCGGCAGCAGGTTTGATAATCTAGTACTTAAGTAGCAAAGCCGTATCCACAGGGGAAGGAGCGGACAATGAGGAAACTTGCCCCCGTAGAAGCCAACAAAAAAGGAGATAAAGAGTTTTAAAGTTTCAATTTAAATTAAGTTTTCCAAATATCCGTTTAATAATAATGGGTGTATTATTACGATATTCGGGTAGTGTGATCTTGGGATGTAAAATATTAAATTCTGCTTTCATTTTATAAGTAAAATTAGAGGGCGTCATTTGCCTTATCCAACTAGTATTTAAGAGAAAATAACGTTTTTAGGCCAGTTTATAAGTAACCTTTTAGGTTAATATATTTATTATTGTGCCTTTTAGATAAAAATCCTTATTCTTCAACAAATTTTACTTACAAAAGTGATACCTGCTGAAAGGTTATTTAAGCAGCCCTTTATCTGGATTTTAAATAATTGCTTCCTATGTGTCTAAACTATACAAGGTGTTTCAGACAAAGATGCTTATTTTGTATTAATTCTTAAGTGATTTTAAGACGACAAGTTCAAATACTTGGCTTAACGTTTAAGATACAGAGTGGTAAAATTTTAAAAAAATAAGCTTATTTATCCAGATATCTTAAAAACGGTTGCTCAAATTAACTTTTGCCAAGTATACATTTTTTGGGTAAAATTTGCTAATTAATAAGATTTTTTATTTAAGACTTTAATACAGTGTGGCTCAAAAGGCCATTTCGCTTTAAATGCCTGCAAGATACCGCAGGTGGCGCCTTCTAAATTTAACAATTAAAATGAAAGCAGATTTTAATGTTTTAGTTTTCAGAACCTACTTTAACCAAAAATATTGTGTCAATGCACCTATTATTAAAAAAATTGTTTCTAAAAAACACCAGATCGAGCTTTTGACACCCTGTACTAACAAAATCATTCATTTTTGAACTGACGTAAGTTGGCTTAGATAGTCATATTTAAGCATTAGGAATTTTTGATAGCATCTTGTCCGCAGCTCTTTGAGTCACCCTGTATAATATAAACTATGGCTTAAGCGGCCCCGCTGCGTCTATAAGTGCAAAATTTTAATTAAACACATTCAGGGCGTTTCAAAGTTCAATACAAATATTTTAGGGGTCTATTTTTCGGGTCTGTCACTTAGGAAGTTGTATTTATTTTTTGTCTTATAAAACGTTAAAACACAATGTAAGAGGGCAATATAAATGGTGGCAAGGCTGTTGTTGACCAAAATTTGATACATACGATCAATTTAATAACAGTTAAGCTACAACTGCATTTCAGCAACAGAAAAAAATCAAATTTTGGTTTGTTACAAACGGTTTCCAAGAAAGTTTTTTGGTTAGTAGGGTATAGAAACCAAAAAATGTCTAAATGATATATCCTATTTTGTTTAATTATTGAACATTTCGTAATTTAATTTTTTAATTAAACTAACCAAAGAATTTTACGAACATTTAAGATGAAATTAATGATAATAATATTTTATTAATATTTAAATTTTGCACTATTTTTTTTCTAATGTTATAGCGCAACATACTGGAAATTTTTAATATCACCACCATGGATCATTTAAGGATTGCGTAATTTGGATGTCTTACCTAAATATGAATTAAATAAATGGCTTATGAGAATAAGATGATATTTTGTGAACAGAACCTTTAAACAGGTTGGGCCAGAACAATTTCGCCCACCTCTGACGCCGCCAGTGGAGAAATGATAATAGCTGGCGATTTGAAACAGATTTTTAGGTACCCTGCAGATCTGGATGAGGAAGAGAAGGGAGCTATCTGGTGACAGAATCATGAATATAAACAGTTCAGGCAAAGACAATTATATTGTCTTTAGTTTAGGTAAGGTATAATTAAAAATATTAAAAGAATAAATAATATAATATCATATATGGGATAAGCTTTATGGACCTTATAGTTTATTTAAACCTGTTTGATACTTAGGCCCTAAATTAAAATTTACATACCTTGGATGGAATGCTATAGGTATAGTCCAATATAATACACAAAATAAACACGATCACCAAATTGTAACTCGCACTTATTAAATTATTCATTTTTGCGTTTTTGTTGTAACTAAGGTTTTTCTTATAAATTTTATTAAATTGGTACAAACAGAGAAATGTTATATCTGTGTTTAACAATTAAAACAAATAGTTTTTGCAGAGCGGGTAGCAGTTATTGTTACAAAACAAAAAATGAAACTAAAACTAATTAAAGTTGTTTAAGGAAGCATTATTTTTATACATATTGCCGACAACACATATTATGTACATGTATTTCGGGAGGGAGTTTTTCACCTTGACCATTACTAACGATGATAAATATTGCGCAAGATACCTGACGTACGGCCCTGACTGCATTTGAGGGTCGAACTGCATTATAATGCACGACTGACACATTTTCGCAACTTTCTGAGATAACACTTTGATGTGTTTCGTCGCGACGGCGACGCGGTTTATCCTTGTAAATTGTTATCATTTCCATAACATTAAAAATACATAATATTATGTATCTTTGGCCAATACACTAGTTTGTAGGGCTAACAAATCAGACGATAAAAAAAGTATACTATATTTGTGATATAAATAACTTAGTTATGATAAACATTTTATTAAAATCGGCTTTTAAATGGTAAAGCTAGAAAAAAGACCTTCAGATGCAAAACCAGATATCGATATTCGCAAATATTGTAAGTGCAAAAATAATTGTTTAAGTTATATGAACTTTAAATTTAAAAAGTTTCCATATAGTCTAAAACGACTTAAGACGTTTGGAAAATGAGACTGGCATTTTCAAGTTAAAATATTTTACTTGCTACTTCTGTGCATAAAAGTTTTTGTATATAATTATGTGTTAGTTTAGACAACTCACTTTTTTTTTAAAATGCACTTACAACATTTGTGAACTAGACCATTAATATATCCAATAAAAAGAAAAACTAAGAAAACCGCTAAAAACTAATATTTTATTTAACTTTTACCCTAAATTTGTCTAACGGTATTCAGGGTGTTTTTTAATCGCGGTAAGAAAGTTTAAACGTATATTCCCAAAGCATTTTTATGAAAAAAAGTTTATATAAACATAGGTACGGAAATGCTTTGTTTTTAAGATACAGGATGTTAAACTTTAAAAAGAATATCGAGTTTTTTTATAATATCTTAAATATGCCTTATGCGATTTTAATAACATTTGGCTGTGCTATTTGTTAAAATGTATCTTAGCAAATATGATTTACAAAAAAATGTACGCTACTGGATTTTTGCAACTTTTATATATATATATATATATATATATATATATATATATTTTGATGAAACACTCAAAAATACATCCCTTTTTCCTTCATATTTTTACGTAGCTAAAATAAAGTCCGCCGCTAAACTGCATAATCCTGGATCATCAATACATAGTTAATTCCCTGGAATCCCAAACTTTTACGGGAAGTAAGTCTTTTTACGCCTTTTGGAATCGAGAATACTCCTTCTAGCTATTTTAGCCTTTGTCGCAATAATTATGTGCATTTTCATATACATATCACAAAATCTACAGCGTTCATTGCAGTCCCATTTTTTTAAGGTGATACTTCAAAGGGCCGTGCCCTGTCAGAAAAATAACTAACCTAAGTTTGTTCTTTTAAAGCTTCAAGGGCTTTTGCATTATCATATTATGCAAGGGCAGAATAGTTCTTTATAATGTATAAAAAATTTAATTTTCTTAAAACCATTATTAAATATCTTTATTCTGGAGAAAAGCCAAATATTATTTTGTTTAAATTTAAACTCCTAGAAAACAAATAATCTATTAAAAATTTATTATAAATATGGCTAAACATTTTCTTTACTATTTTTATTTCCTTACTGGTTATGATACCCAACGGTGTATGTTTTGCCAGTCAATCAATTTTACAAAAGTAATTACAAAGTAAGACCTTCAGTCATTTTTAATTAAAAGTTTTTACATTTTTGAGACGCGACCAAGGTATCAGTTTACGTCTGGCAGTCTCGTTAAGAACCTTTTGATTAGATTATGATAAAACAATTTCGACAGAAAGCCCTTGACCTATGTTTAGGGGTTGGAACCTTCTCTGTATAGTAAGTTAATTTTTTATATATTCTTTATAGAAATAATTATTTTATAATAAATATGACAATATTTTTTTGGGTAATCTTAGCTTTTATTATACGAGTATTATGCAAGGGCAGAATAGCTCTTTATAATATACAGGGTGTCTAGTAATTCAACCGATAAACTTTAAGGGGGTATTCTACAATAAAAAATAAGAAAAAAACTTTAAATGGACATATGTCCTAAACGTCTTGGTTTTTAAACTACGGGGTGTCAAAGGTTTTAAAAAATACCGTTTTTTTATTATAACTTTGATAACAATTATTTTTTAAGTTTGGAGGACATCTTTTGTTCATCAGAAGACATTTTTGAAATGAAAGAAAATAATAAATATTTACCAGTGTCGTCCATAAGGGGTTTAGTAAATATTTTTGAAGAAAAGAATAGTACGCCACTGCATTTTTCTAAAATATATATTTTTAAATCTTCGTTTAGTTTACAACAAGTTCGATTTCTTGACTTTTTTTGTTTGATGTTCAGTTTTCGCGTAAATAAATAGAAACCATTTCTTGACATATTCAAATCCCTATCTAGTTAATAAAGGTTATATTTTAGAATGTAATTCGTCATTAGCAATACGAAATGTCAATGCAAAAACCGTTTATTAAATAAGAAAATGTTAAGATATCAAACAAGAACTAAACGGGTATTTAAAAAAGTTTTTATTTTTAAAAATACAGTGGCGTACCATTTTTCTCAAAAATATTTACCCTATACCTCTTATGGACGACACTGGTAAAAAATGTTTTTTTCTGGTACGTCAAAAATATCTTCTGATGCATAGGAGACGTCAATTTTTTTAGAAATATCTTAATTGGTATAAAAGTTATAATAAAAAAACTATTTTATTGTAGAATTTATATGTAGTTATAGGCTAAAAAGTGATTAATTTAAATTCAGTGCAGAAAAACCCAACAAAATAGGCGCCGTAATTATTATGCCAAATTATTTCTAACAAAAAAATTTGTAAGTGTGAAAGTTGCCATTATTAGAGAATTATTGCAAGTTGCCCTATTAAGCTCGGGAATTATTAATACTGGCCTTATTTAAATAGTGCTTGTACCCATAATTTAGAGTTATTGCAACTCATGCTGCCAGTACTATTTACCTAAAAAAAAGGGGAAAACTTTTTTAGTACTTTTTTATTGTTTTGTGTTGTAGGGTTTTGTTTAACACAATTACAGAAATACACTTGAAAAAGCAAGGTTTTAAGTATTTTTACTTCTAAAAACTTTTCGATTTTGTGATCGGCAGCCGTTCGGTTAGACAAATAGTTCCGAAGTTAAAATAAGACCAAAATAAGGCACGACCTAAAACCGACATAAATAAAGCCAGGCACTATTAATAGTGTGTGGTATTATTTTACTGTGCAACAATTCTTAATTATCAATTATTTGACCTTAGAATTTCTGTTTTTTTATTCGAAATAATTGATTACCTCCCAAAACAAAAATATTTTTACTTTCTTTTTCATTATTAGTTATTGTTCTCCATATTTATGAGTAAAAGTTAAGCATCACCCTGTAGGTTTCAAATCTCACCCTACTGAAAATACCTACTATTACCATGTTTTGGGGAAAAGCATATCCGAAGGGTCTAGTGATAGCTAAACTCAAAGAGTTTTAAGTTCTTTCTTTACCAATTTTAGGTTTTTAAATTAAATAAATATTTTCCTATAATAATTTACTCTAAATACCGTTTGTTCCTAGCGGGTGGCTCACCTTTATTTTTTTTTAATTATTTAAGCTGAATTTATTAATTGACGTTTCTGGTTTCGTTTGCCATCTGACGTTTCGGTTTCTGATATGGTATATGGAAACAGTACAGAAAATATAAATTGACAAATAGGAAGTTGTTGTTTCATTTTTTAACTGAAAACGTGCAACGGCAAACAAAAACGTCAATTTATATATTCAGCTTTAGAGTTTAAAAGTCATCAAAACCTTAACTTTTAAATGAAACAAGATATCGGGATGGGGTAAAATTTAGGTAAAATGGAATGACTAAAATTACTGTTTTGCATATTTTTTTTGTGGTAATATAGCCTAGTGCCAAGAAGGCACTATTATTTTTTTATATTTTGAATAATGTAAATTTGGCCGCCATTGACACACATAGACGACATGCGGGGAATCAAAAATATGTCAAATTATTAACACGTAGTAAAACAGCAATAAAGTATCAATTTTTCATAACTTTACCAGAAAATTAACATATTAATTGCATATTTATGCGTAATTAAATTAAAATTATCAGAAATGCAGATGAAACGGCGGTTGATCTAGTTTTTACTTTCATAACAAAACAAACGCGGCCAATGGAAACTTTTTCTGGTGCCCAACCTCGAAAATGTGCATTATTTGTTATAATAAAATTATTATTCTGCAATTATTTATCTGTTTAAAAAAACAACGTTACACATAGAACAAAAAATGGAGTTTAACATTTGGATAAAGTCCTTGAATTCTTTGACGAATTCCAGATTCTTACTTTTAAGTTTTTAATAGGCTTTTGAGCAGGTTAGTTATCCTTCTTGGACTATTGTTCTAGTTATTCTTCTGGGACATGGCGTCTCCCAAAACCCTTAGCATTCTTGTTTCTATTTAAAGAAGAGCTGTTCGCATCATTAATGATCCTTTACTTACAGAAAAGCTTCCTTCTCTTGCCCATTGTCGGGCTGTGGGGGATTTATAGCTTTTTAAGGCCACTCGAAGCACCACTGGACTTAATAAATGTTAAAAAGCTAGGTCCAAATAAGCCAGTCCAAATAATAACACTAAAGTTTAGAAAAATAATGCCCTGTAAACTTTTTTAAGAATTAGTTATGGAGTACGCCCTTAAATTTTATGCCGCAATTAGTACTTGGTTAATACATTTTTACAAGACCTGGTAGCACGAAAAGACCTAAATATATAGAACAAAAATAATAATAATTTTTTAAAATAATATTCCTGCAATTTCATTTGTACTTAAACCAACATTTTGCATTGGCAAATTATTATACTAACTTAGACTACTTAGAGTATCTAGTGTACCTACTTCATAACTAATAAAACAAATTTTCTACTTTTAGCTATAATAAAATCCAGTAGCATAGAGCTAGGCGTAGGCATTGTAGGCGGTCGCCTACGGTGCTATGGTTTCGCTCCTAAGTGGCCTCACCGTTAGAAGGCTTTGCAGTTGAAGAGAGTAAATGTGACGCCAAGCTTAGACTCTAGATTAGGGCCGGGATAACCCATGGACCGAAGCCGCTTCGATTGTTGTGGGTCCTGTCTGACTCTGGGTAATGTCAGCCAGACGGGACCTACAGCTTAACGTGGGTTCCGAACGACGGTCCTATTCAGGATAACTTAAGACCACGTCCTCATCCAGCAGGATATCCGACCCTTCCAACTGGGTAGGGTCCGCAAGTTCGCATGTCTAGGGTTGCAAAGGACACGGTAAAATATGTTTCGGCGCCTTGGTCCTTTGGTGGTCATACATTTGCATTTTGTTCGTTTGTTGTTGGACTAATCGCTAAATTTCTTAAGCTTCTGGGATACTCTTGCTTTTCGTGTTTTTAAGTCCTATAAATTAGGCGAAACGCGTCACTGGAGAGTGTCCCGGTGAATGACATGAAAAGAAGGAGTTCTTCTTAACTGTCGAAAAAGATAGATTTCTTTTTCGTATATTTTTACGACAATGGGGAATTTATTCCATTTTTTTCTTAAAGAAAATTTAAGGTTCTTATGGTTTTAATTAACTTTTAATTCTTTTGAAGCTTTATGAATGGTTGGAAAACACCGCATTTGAATCACTGTGTACATATTACTGCGCCGTAAATATGCCAATTTAACTGCATAAAATAAGTAGAACTAGGTGAAAATGATAAGCCAGATATAAAATTTTATTCATATTTTAAATGGAACATGACCAAGGTTATGGTATTTGTGTTTAAATTAAGCATAGTATATGGGTCAATATTAACTTGGTCAGAAAAAATACTTGTATATATTAGGGCATGAATTTACTGTTATTACATAAGCTGGTTTTACACTTATCAAACTTGTTGTCAAATAAGTTTGATCAAATATTTGGTACAGTTTGCTTGAAGGCGAAAGTCTAAAACAATAAATTAATTGACAAACTTCTTTAAAAGAAATATCAAGGTTACCAACCAGTGCCGTATTATCCATTAGGCTGACTAGACTACAGCCTAGGGCGCCATGAAAAAAATAGGCGCCAGACAGGGGAGTAATAGGCGCTAGACAGGGAAGTTTTTAAAAAGTAGTAGTTTTTGTTTTTTTTCAAATTTTATTTTGGGTGGTGAAGTAAGACGCGTGGCACTGAAAACAGGCGCAACGGAGGTAAGGACCTTTTTTTTTGTTCTTCAAATTTTTTCGTGCAAAATAGGCGCCCTGGGAATTCTAGCCTAGGGCGCCTCATACAGTTAATATGGCCCTGTTACCAACTTAGGGGATTGTTTTATCATAAAAGTAAAAAACATGACACACTAATAAGACAACTATAAATTTCTAAAAGTTAAACGCTGTCCTTAAAATCTTTAAATAAACACACAGTTTAAATAAATACATAACAAAATACGCCGCCACTAACGATAAATTTAAGGTTAAGTAGTTACTAACTATCAATTTTTAATCCGTAAGGTTGGTAATTCTGCATAAAATATTTGAAGAAAAATTGGACGGATTCTAATTCTTGCAACAAATTTGACTAGGTAAATTTCTTTGATATCCAATTGCTTGTTTTTCTTTAGGGTGAACTTGATCCAACTTATTTGACAAGAAGTTTGATAAGTGTAAAACAAGCTTTAGGATTAATAAATATAATTATTGTTTAGGATATAAAAGATACACAAGGTCACAATTTACCAAAAATTTTAAAGTATAAAAGCGGATTCAGGAGCTGCAGCCCCCAAAAGAAGCTATTTTTTAAAATTAAGGTATTTTTTTATTACTAAATTTTTAAAATAAAATTATTGTGTGCAGTTATTGCATTATCATACTTTTTACATAGTAAAACTTATATTAGGACTATTTTTTTATAATTTAACAAAATTTACTTTTTAAAATCCACTCTTTCTCTGAATTGTTTGATAAAGAGGACTCTTGCCCAGTTCGTTCAGGTTAGTAATAATTTGTCTTGTAATGTTTTGTGCTATTGGAAAATGCAAGTTTTTGACTTGTGACTGGATTAAAATTGTTTAAAAGCGATTTTGCGTTCTGTGAATTTAATATTTAAGATTTTAAAAACCTAATTTAATATGGGTTTATCTTTAGTGTCGGACTAAAAACCATTTGACCTACCAGTCAGAATTATATTCAAGTGCAAACGATGGCCGCGAAAGCCTTACACAGTTTATTTCCCCCTTTGATCTTCCTAAGTGGGCGCATAAACATCCGCCCGGTTGCATTGTGGCCCAATTTGTTACTGGTTTCACATAATTAAAAAAATTAAATTATAGTAACGTCCCGTGTTAACAAACTTCCTCCTACCTCGCCTAAGACACCCACGGTACGTTATTATTTAGGCTTTTAGCCCTCATGGTTTGTCCAAAGATAAAAGAATACAGGGTTAACCAGAACGGTGGATTATCTCAGCAACCGTCAATACAAGAACGAAAAGGTATGGTTAATTATCACAAAAATGTTCCAACCAAAATTCATTAAAATTAGTAGAGAAGTAGGTGGATATTTTAAATTCAGAAATTGCATTTACGATGTTTCATAATTAAATTTCCTTTTACTTTTTCTTGACTTTTTAAAAGAATCTTGGAAACATCGCAAAAATGAATTTATGAATTTAGTATGTCCAGATTTACCCCTGCATTAATTATGATAAATTTTGGTTTTTAGGTAATTGACCTTACCTAGTACTTTTTGTATTAAAATGAAAAGAAGACTGATGGGATATCTCCAAAATTGACAGGAGTAAAAAAACGGCCGATAATATTAGGTCATAATAGAGTTAATAGAAGAAATTAATTACAAAAATAAAAATTAGGGTAATCAATTTAAAATTTTAAAATTTCCTAACCTAGAAAGAAAGCTAGAGACTTGGCAACCTTGCAAATCCTATTTTTGAATTCTTTATGTTCAGTTACCCCCTCGCACAAATTTTGGTTCATTTATATTTGACGGTTGCTGAGATAATCCACCATTGCGGTTTTTTCTACTAGCCCTGTAAATTATACAAATATCCATGTCCTTTATGGTTTAATTTAAATGGTAATGAACTATACAATGTATACATTACTTGATGTTATCTAATTTATTCAGTGACATATCCTATTCTCCTATCTTCAATACCATCAGAAATATTATCTCCAAAGCTTATTTCCTTAACCTTTACCCAGTTTTCACGAAATGAAAATCTATACCACTATAAATGCGTTTTTGACCAACCTTGAATTTCCATTGTCACTTTATCATAAACAACTTAAAATTATATTTGTTTGCAGTAAATAGTATTTTCTTTCAGTAATACCTACATGGAAGTTTATTGTCAACATTTCTTATTGAAGAGTCGGCTCTAACAACGTTGTAATTTACATTACTTCTCTAGAGAGGCAAAAATCTATGTGTATTATAGTACATGGTAGGAGAGCCAAAAGATCTCGGGATTTACCCCCCTCCCTTATCTATGTTTACTACAGCGCGGCAGATTAATATACCCGAGGATACCTTGTATTTTACCCGGTTAAGTACCTGCACCAAATATGAGCCCCCGTATACAGGCCCGATCGTAATATACAAAAATATCCATCAGAACTATTCAAACGCGCCAGATTAAGATAAGGTAAGCTACTTACATGCTAAACAGTGTATATGTCGCAGGCAAATTTTTATTTTAGGCAAATTGTTTCTGTCTAGGCAAATGCCTTCTGCCTGGGCAAATGGTGTATTTTCATTTATAAATGCTATATGCCCGGTCAATGAGCATTTAATTCTATTTGCCTAACCTTTTTTTGACAAATGAAAATAGAAATATTTGCATACCCAGTTGGTTAAATCTTCTTTTTTCTTAATAAAGCAAATTCAAAAATAAGATTTAAGCATAATGGGATATACCTAAAACTAACCATGACTGCCCCAATGTGACAGTTTTGCATGACCGTCTATAGCGCTTCGAACCAATCAAATCACACGTGCTTTTGCTTTTTAATCTAGTCTGCAAAACACCCTGGTACGCCTAATATGTTATTTAATATAATAATATCACAGTCATTTGCCTCACAAAGCAAATGCATTTACCTAGGAAAATGGCTTTTAAATAAAAAATATTTTCCTGAAGTTATTTGCCCAGGCAGAAGGCATTTGCCTAGACAACTATTTGCCTGGGACCTATAATATATTCTACTAATCTGCAAATTCAAAAGTGGCGTAAAGAAAGCGGAGGGCTACAAAGTTGTAAAAAAAACGTCATTTTGACATTCTTTTAATTTGAAGAAAATAATTTAAGGGTAACGAAAAATATATAATTCGACACGATCCGAACGATTTCCACAAGCCGAAATAATAACAGTATTTTTTGACATATTAAAAAGTTATATCCGCTCCCCGCACCGATAAAAAGGAAATCATTATAAGACAGGTTTTTCTTCTTATCATTCAAGCTTTGCAACCCAATAGGTCTCTATGACGCTCAAGTAATTTCCTCTTTAGGATCGTGGGCTCCCCTACTATTATTTGCCTTTTGAAAATTAGGACTAAAGTAAAATGTATCGTCTAGTGCTGCATTAAGCACTAGGGTGACTAGGCTGCAGCCACATACAAAATTATGATATTTTTTCTGTGCTACAGCCCAGGGCGCCGCGCAAAAATAGGCGCCCGAGAGAGGAGACTTTAAAAAAAGTTTAGGGCGCGGGTTAGGGTTTTTGGTCTTTAAGTTTGATTTGTGAATAGGGCGCCCTGGAATAAATTAGACGCGATGGAGGAATAGTTTTGCTCTTCAATTTTGAGAAGGACCTCCTGAGATTAAAATAAAAAATAAGCGCGTCGCAGGGAAAGACCTTTTTTGCTCCTCAATTTTATTTTTAAGTAGGGCGCCCTGTGATTAAAATAGGCACCACGCCACGCAGGAAAGGCACTTTTTTGCTCTTCAAAATTTTTGTTTCCCCATTTTTCATAAAATAGGCGACCCAATAATTTCAGTCTAGGTATCGCCATTATAAAAACAATATCGCCTATGTTTAAAATCTTTGCTCCGGAACAGAGTTGGGTCGAATACTGAAAATCGGTATTCGAATACGAATAGGAATACCGAAAAAAGTATTCGAATACCGAATATTTATAGTTAGTTTAATTGTTTTTGATTGGATGCAGATTTTTGATGTTTGAGATTTAATGGGGCAAGTCCGGTTTAACCGAAAGTAGTTATACTTTCCTAATTTAAATAGAACACCCTATATACAGACTCTCCACGGATGGGGTTAACAAGAGGACATAAGCTTGTAGAAAAAATATGATTTACGAAGAGAAAATGTTAATTTTGTATACAGCGTTTGAAAAAAAATATGATCCTATTGAGTAAGAGTAAACTACCATAATTTTTCATAGTTTCAATAACATTAAACCACTGTGCGCCGTCTCTGTCTCTCAGGTCGAATATTGTTCCAAATAAATAAAGTCCATATTTTCTATGTTTTAATAATAAATTAATCTAATATTAAGACCCTGCAACAGTTCTTGGAAAAATAATTGCTTTATTGATAAAGCACGCAAGGGATGTAATGAGCCTACGTGTAGAGGCATGTCTGCGAGTAGGATTGATAATATCATTTGAGAACAGACGCTTCGTTTAGACTGGGAGATGTATTACTTTATTTTTAAGAACAAACAATCGCAATCTTAAAAATAAAGATATAATATGTAATTTACATTAAGTATTTAAGATTTATGTTTTATTAGCACCTTAATTGCATTGCATAAATAAGAAAAGTGACTAGAGAAAGTGCCATTAGAAAGGAATATGGGTAAAAAGATGGTTATGTAAGAGGAAGGAATATACAGTATGTCCGGCGATGGGGTAGACAAGAGGACAAACGGACAAAAAATTTCATTTTTTGAGAAAAAGTCACTCTTTGTAAAAAGTGTTGCTTGCCAAAAAGTAAGACTATCGATGAAAAAAAAATTATACAGGGTGTCCCAAAAGTTATAATTATTTTGTTTACAAGATTAAAGTATTCTTTAACAGTTTTCAACAGAATTCTACTTAAGAAAATTGTTTGAGAGGTTAGGTTTAGATAGTAATCATTTTTTGCGGTGTAAATTTGCTTTTCTCTAAAAGTTCTCGTAGGACCTTTGATATTGTATTCATTTAAATAGGTAGGTACTTTAAAAATAAATTTTGTCAGTGTCAACCAAACCAGACCACAGTAACATTTGAATATTTTATTAATTTGCAATTAATTATTTTAATATAAAAAACTGTGGTCTGGTTTAGTTGACATAGTTAGAATTTATTTATAAAGTACCTATTCCAAGGTAATATTTAAAGGTATACAAAATCAAGGGTATATTTACAAAACTTTTCAAAATTTAAACCGAAAAATGATTTCTATTTAAATCTAATGAAAACAAATTTCCTTAAAGATATGACAATTTTAAACAATTTTTTGGTAACATTTTGTTTAAAACATTGAAATAAGGGTACTTTATTCTTGTAAAAAATGAATATTTAACTTCTGGGACACCCCGTATACAATTTTTAATTTTTTTCGTCAACAATCGTATTCTGGTGGCAAGCAAAACTTTTTATAAATAATTACTTTTCCTCGAAAAGTAAAACTTTTGGACCGTTTGTCCTTTTGTCTACACCTTCGCCGGACATACTGTATACACGTAAATTTATTAAAATAGCTGGAATTAAAACCAGAGAACAACATAAATTACATGTAAATCACCGAGGAAGTGCATATCAAACTATTGCAAGCTATGGGCTTGGACCGCCAAAGTGTACCCCTTATAGGGTTGCCAGAGGTTCGGTTTTTGACCGGAATGACAGTCCGGTTTTTCTGATGTCAGTGCGGTCGGATAAATCTTAGCAAACCGGACAATAGTACCTATGGCCGGTTTTTTGTGGGACTTGAATAAAAATTCCATTATTTAAGAAAATATGTCATTTAGTTTATGGTGCACCACCACACGAACTTATATTCAAAGTTTCCAAGTGTAAATAATCATCGCCAATCAAAGAAACCCACCTTTGTAAACATGTATAATAATAACAGTATACAAATCAAGACTTTACAAAATAGTGCATTATTACATTAAAATTGGAAAATATTTGGACAGACAAACAAAATCGTCTGCCTTTACAGAGTGATACAGAAAGTTGTAAAGAACATTTACAGACAGATTCTGCATCAAAAAATATAAAGTAAAGATCATAAAAACATAAGTCCGGCAATGCATTGTTTCCCTGATACAGGGTGATAACCTTAAAAAAATGTTGTTAATACCTTAAGTATCTCGTATTTGATTTTAATATAATTTTGCTCTTTTATTTTTAGATTTAAAAAGCTTATCAAGCAGTGACGTACCTAGGTCAGCAGGACCCCCAAAAAATTGCAAATATCAAGAAGCAAGAAAAAATATATAAAGAGCAAAAAAATGGTTTTTACTGCATTTGTTTTCAGTACTTTGGTACTAAGCCCAGGGGATCCTCTCATCTCCAAGGGCCCCCGGCCACTGTCTCGCCTAGCCCTATAGTAGCTACGCCATCGCCACGCCACCGTTATCAAGATTATTTAGCGATTTAGAAGTTAATTAAAGTTACCCAATCCACTGTCTTGCGCGGTACCTCAACAAATATTTCTGATAAAAAATTAAAATTAGGATATAAGTCTTTGGTTTAAATATTAGTGGTATTTAATTTAGTGTTTGTGGTTAATTTTATATAATTGTTACTTCCAATATCCAGGCCAGTTTATTATTCTCAAAAAGTTATCAGGATAGAAGAAAAATAAGTGGTAAAAAGTTGTAATTGTACTTGCTTAGTTTAAATAAAATAACAAAATTGCTTAAAAGTCAGTAGCGAACATTTTTTTGTCAGAAATCTTCGTTTAGGTACCCCTGGAAACGCCACTGGGCTGAAGTGAACTTTTTTTGTATGTAAATAGCTCTTTTACCGAATTTGCAAACAAATTAATGGTTTTTTTTGTCCCGTTTTTTTCTGCAGCACATCTGGCAACCCTAAGTGCCTTTTCATATTACCGAAAGCAGGAAGACGGGCGACGGACGAACGCTATCGAATTGTATGGAGTCAAATGAAACCTTTCATACGCAGAGAACGGAGAAAGTCGGCAAACTCAAAGGCTTATAATTTTTTATCTCTCTGTCCGTCAAAACCGGCTTAGTGTGTAAAGGCGCTAAGCCCTTATTGAAAAATTAAGAACCGCCAACGTACCTAAACTCGCCATCAGTTTAATATACACACGATCTCACTTACTCGCAGGGCTTCCTTGAGTTCGGGTAGGCTTAAAGGCAAGCATAACCGTGTGATTTAAAAAAAAGCCATTTTACTTCTATAATAAGATTTTTGATGGTTAACTCCACGTAAAGAAAATCGTATAACACTTCTGCTTCTCAATAACAAATACATAATTGAGCAGGTAATCAATGCATTAACCCCAAAGGACATCTCATATCAAAAATGTAACTGACTATACTAACGAGGGAATAACAAGTTTCGAGATACATGACTGTACAGGGTGTTTCATTTGCGATGGTTTTATGGGGTATCTCGAAAAGAGTAAGAAATATTAAAATTCTAATATAGGACCCTCAATCTGTTTTTTTTGAGAAAACAACTGTAATGATAATAGTTCATGGCTATTGCGATCCATCGCGGAGCTATAGGGTAATTTTTAAATTTTGCTCATTTTTTTAACTTTCTTTAACTCGTTTGCTATTAAAGTTATGATTTTTTTTTAATAAATCAATTATCTGGTATTTTCCATAGAACACTGTGGTGTAATAAGTTGTGTTTTTTATTGAGCAGTTTTTGAGGAAATTATCCAACTTAAGTTTCTTCCTATGGAACACCTTGTATATTATTATTTATATTTACTAAGCTCTCTTTGGGCTTTTAAAAATATATACAGGTATGTATTTTTTGTTTCTAATTTTACTGAAAATTAACATTTTGCATAAATTTCCTTTTTTTGCTATAGAAAGCAATGTCAGAAAATAAAAAAAACGTTTTTTTAATACCTATTTCCTTTGTTTAACCTAATATTTTTATAAAAATGAACTTTTATAATTTTAACTTATTTTAATTAATTGACTTAAGCTTGAAAAAATATATACGTACTTAGTATGTTAAAAAATAGTTCAACAACTTGCATGTATACCAATAATAAATAGTATAACCATAAAGTAACATACCTACGGATTTCCTTACTCTATGGTATAACATAACATAATAAGACAAGTTTAAAAAATAATTACTTTGACTTTATTCTAGAGAAGCACTTTTACAGAAAAAGATTATGTTTAAAATATTTTTTAAATAAAATCAAAATAAATAAATATTCTACAACACTTAAATTTGAACATTTGTTTTAATTTTCAATTTTTGTTACTTTTTGTATATATTTTTTTAATTTTCATTTAGTAGATATGACATTTATTTCTGTAGTAATGCTTTTTATAATAAAGTCATATTTTTTATCAAAGTTAAAATAAGTCAATTAAAATAATAGGTTGGTCTAGCCCCACCAAAAAAAATGATTGTCCCTGGGCAAGTAATAAACTTGACTTTATGATAAAAACATTTTTTAAACCTTTCTAAGGGGTTTCTTCCAACGGGCCAATCCTGAATATTCATACCGCTATATATGGAAGCGGCGCTTTAACCTATTATATATATATAAATTTTTCGGGCGTCCGACGAACGCGTCACTTTTTGTCGAAAAAGTTTAACACAGTGTTTTACATGCCATTTGCAAATATTGTGCCAAAAATAGTAAGGGTATGTTTTAAACATTATTGTATTTGCCCTATCCATAAGTTATTGTTAATACTTTAATAAAAAAAAATGAAACCATAAGGCTCAAACACATATTTCGGGTATCGGACTTATGGTACGTTTATATTGAAAGAGATTTGCTTAGAGGCTAGAGATTAGAGACTTGCATAGAGGGCGCAATATCCAAAGTTTTTTTACAGTCACAAAACCCGCCCAGTGGTTTCCTTTTTTTTATTAAAGTATTAACAATAGCGTATGGATAGGGCAATAACACGTATCATCTATTTCAAAGACTTATGGTTTATAAGTGTTATTGGAAAATAACTTGTTGATACAGGTTATATTGTGTAAGAATGCATTACATCGACCTCAAAATGATGGGTTTCTATTTGTCCAACTTCATTAGTAGGGGAGGTTCGGGAAGCCCCGCCCAGTGGCCCAAGCAGCAAGCTGACGTCTTATTGACGTCTCTTTTTAGTCATTTTTGGTCACATTTGGTCAGCAAAGACGTCACATTTGATATATATCAAATGTGGTATTTTTAGGGCATTTAAAGAGATATTTTTATTTAATAAACTACACAGGGTGTTTAATTTAAAAAATCCATTTATTTTTCCTTAAAATAAAGGGCAATTAAAAAATATAGGTGCGCCACTGAGTTCTACGTGAAAATCCCTAACATGCTTCTATTTTCATTTTTTCATCTCTATTAGCAAGCGAGCCATACTTGCCTGGTCAAATAGACAAAATTTAAAAAACACTTGGTATCTTTAAAACAAATCAGATTAGCCATGATTTACTTTTACCACTGAAAAAAAATCGAAACCAAGATTGTGCAATCAGATTTGTTCTATCTCTTTAGTTTTTGCTATTTCCGGCAAGGTTAATGAAAAGGCGAAACTCTTGACACGTGCGAACATTTTTTTACAAATCCATACCCCCAAAAATCCTGCCCCCTCCTTGACCACACCAAAACCAAACTGCTGGCGCAGCCACTTTTTTAACAGGTTACTTAAAACTTCATATTTTAAAAATACAGGCGCCGCTAAACCTTGGCAACGCCACTGAATATAGTATTTAAACTTTAACTTGTCATAAATATGATTATTTACATTATCCATTTATTCAAGAACAGTATTCCATTTTATACACCCGCACAAAGTTGACCATCATAATTCTTCCTGGTAGATAACCTTCCAAAACGTTGCGTTATCTTGTAACTCCCTTATAAAGTTAAAATTTTACAGAACAGCCTCGTAATCTGATCCCTTACCCGTATTTACAACAGCATCGTAAATACATATTTATATATTTAATTGATTCTTTATACAATATGACATTATCATATTGTAAAGAAAAAATAAAGATAAATATTCAATTTTTGTCAAAACTATCAATACCATATACGAGTAGATTATTAGGTATGGGCGCCAATGAATCAAAAATATTACTCATGGATTTTTTGCGGAATCATGTTCAGAATAAAATTCTGATTACGACGACCCCTTTTGTCAACTTGTATCTTGATCAGAATTTTTAAACCGCAATTATTTTAACAATTAATTTAAAAATTGCTTCAAATAAAATTTTATTCAATTTTTTGAATTTTCCACCGAAAATGAGTCTTTACATTTTTCGAAAAATTAGTATTTATCAAGTTATATCCATTAAACCAATAAAAAATGAGCAGTTAGTTCTGGTTAGTTAGTTAGTTATATAGCAGTTAGGCCCAAATTTATAATTTAAATAATGTATGAAAATATGAAAAATTTCACATAATATAATCCTCAAACTTTTGTAACGATTGTAGAGTAAGCGATTTAACAATTTTAAATTCTGGTTAGTTCTGGTTCTAGATATTTTTATTATTTCTTAAAACAGTGTATTTTTTTGTTTTTATCCCCAAAAATCTTTGCACTTTTCCCGTATGATATGGTCTCTATATAAACAGAATCCCGATCGGCCTGGCGTGTATTCCAAGGTTACCACGACAACTACCTTAAGGTGTCGCGGCTGTCATAAAAAAATACAAGCCTAATAGTCCCCTTTGAGTAACGTTGGGCCCGTAAGGCTAGAGTAAGCATCAGCCCTGCACATCATTACTCTGCATATTTTAAATGTTAAAGTTAAAAAAATAAAATAAAGAAAAACTTGGAGCTGTAAGCTTAAAATTTTTCTAGGATTTAGTTCATTCATAGTAAGCAAGTACCTGCGCCTAGTCATGTGTAACACTGTGTTGAATGACACTTTTGTGTTGAAACCTTTCTGGGTGTCATGGGTGTTGAAACAGCGTTCATGAATGTAATGACACTGACACCTCACATGAAACCCAACGAAACCGATACACTCAGCAACACTTTAACAGATGGCGTGATTCAAGATTTTGTTACGTAAGTTGGTAAACAAGTTCGGTTTTAGTGAGAACCAAAATAAATGGTAAATTTGTGTATGAGTTGACCATTAGAAATATATCGCTGTACAAAGATCGCGGTATATTAAAAAAATATTTTTTTATTTTTCATTTTTAAAGCAAAATAAATATATAATATATAATAATAATATTAATAATTATAACAGTACTTTATTTCAAATTATAATTTAAAAGTAAATATATAATGATAAAACTCGAGCAACTTCGTGCTACAACGTATCATTTTTATTGTATCATAACACTCGTAACCGTGACACTTGTGCTGAAACCCGCAGCTCACCACACTTCGCCATTTTGTCAAGAAACAATTGGATTGTTTCATGACACCTTTGTGTTGAAACACTGTGTTGATACCGAAGCCGGTGTCAGTGTTACTGTTTCAACACCCGAAAATTTAGGGTGTTACACCCGTTAATTTAGGGTATTACCCATGACTACCTGCGCCAGGCGAACTGAAAGGTGTGGCTGATTTGGATGGCCATATTTCCAAAACTAATAAAGTTAGATGTACCAAATGTGGTGTTTTCTTAAATTTCTTTTAATGTTTTTTAACGGTGATACTGGTAATAATATGCAGTGTGGAATTACCACAATTACAGAAATACATTTGAAAGAGTAAGGTTTTAAGTATTTTTACTTCTAATAACTTTTCGATTTTGTGGTTGGCAGCCGTTCGGTTAGACAAACTGCTGGTTTGTCTTCTAGATGTTTTAAATAATTGTACTATTTCATCCGTTAGTACAATTCTAACATCTAGAAGGCGATGAGACGAACAGTTCCGAAGTATGGATGGTGGAGGGGAGGATCAGGATCTTTTATGGCGGATAAGTTGAAAAAGTGGCGATCGGAATGTAGCAAATTGGGATGGCGCCACCGTAGCTAGTGGAGGGATTTAGTCAACGGCGGCCATATTGGTGCCATCCGGCAGTCGCAGTTGAGAGTGTTGAGACCCAGCTGGTTTTGTTTGTGTTTTCGTTGGTTTTTAATATATTTGAGAAGTGTTTGCTGTGTTTTATAGACATTTTATAAACTTGAACAATTATGAGGAAGTGTTTAGTTCCAGGGTGTAAAAATTCCGAGGATAAGAAGGAAAATTTGGGTGGAAAGACATTTCACAGGTGCGTATTCAATAATTTGGGAAAAGTTTGCTTATCGGGCATTACGCCAATTTTGATAATTTTATGCATACGGGGTTTTTGGGCGCTGAACATAAAATTGTAGTAATGTTTAGCGAAAAAGTTGCCGGATGGCACCAATATGGCCGCCGTTGTCTAAATCTCTCCACTAGCGACTGTGGCGCCATCCCAATTTGCACCTTTCGGATTACCACTTTTTAATACATTCAGATGGTTATCCTCCCCTCCACCATCCATATTCCGAAGTTAAAATAAGACCAAAACATGGCACGACCTAAAACCCGGCTGTCCATGAGAGCGGTTTTTCGCTCGCGGATGATAAATTCATCGTTGTGATTGGTTAGTGCAAATTTAAAAAGCTTTTCCCGCCAATCATAACGCTAAATTATCATCCGCGAGCGGAAAACCGCTTTCATGGACAGCCGGCTTTATCATACCGTGCATCTGCGCAAGCGCAGATGTCAAAATAAAGCCGGTATTAGAGAATTATTGCAAGTTGCCTTATTTTAGAGAGAGATGGGTGGTGCTGTAACGTCATGCGGTATTAACGTAAGCGCTATTATGACAGTTAAGTTATGCGCGATTCGATTTTTACCGTCGCTGGTGGTATTAACGTTACCGCATGGAGTAATTTGCTGGCTGATAACGCCGTGTGCTATTTAAAATAGCGAATAGAATTGCCATGCGCACAATATTTTTCCTTGTTTATTTTTAAGGTTATATTATTTATTTCGACAATATTTGGGTAATAAAGCCACAGAGTAAAGATAAACTACTAATCTTTGATAAAGCCTTGTTTTTTTATTTTGGGATAAATGTCGCAGGTGAAAAAGAAACAAAAAGGTTAAGATTCTTTGCCGACAATGACCTGGCTTTACTGAGAGAATGTCTTAGTCAAAATTCATCTGGAAAAGTGGAAAAATGTACAGTAAAATGTGTTTGAAATAGCGGGAAAAACTTTAGTATTCGCACATTAAAGGATCATTTGTTTTTGATTTTGTAAATTCGCAGATAGGCGTAATTAACCGTTCGTAAAACAGCGTCTTCCATATCTCTAAAAACAAACACTAAATACCGTATGCGGTATTTAAATAGCGCCTTACGTAAATAACAAACGTAGACGGTAACCAAAGTACCCATTTCTCTCTATTAAGCTCGGGAATTATTGATACCGGCCTTATTTAAATAGTGCTTTTACCCACAATTTAGAGTTATTGCAAATCATGTTGACAGTACCATTAACCTAAAAAAAAATGGGCAGAAATTTTAGTTGTGTTTCTTTATTGTTTTGTGTTGTAGGGTTTTGTTTTACACAATTACAGAATTACATGTGAAAAAGCAAGGTTTTAAGTATTTTTATTTCTAAAAACTTTTGGATTTTGTGGTCGGCAGCCGTTTGGTTTACCTACACGAACAGTTCCGAAGTTAAAATAAGACCAAAATAAGTCACGACCTAAAACCGACATAAATAAAGCCAGGCACTATCCTTATTAAGGGAGTCCTTATCCCACAATGCATCTGCGCAAGCTCAGATGTCAAAATAAGGCCGGTATTATTAGTGCCTGGTCTTATTTTACTGTGCAATATTTCTCTATTTTTAGTGCCTGGCCTTATTTCACCGTGCAATAATTCTCTATTATTAGAGACATTTTGCACCTCTTAAAATAACAGACGTTTTTTGGCCTGTTTATGGTTATCGTTATTAAACATAACGATTACGGCAGCAGTTTAAGACAGATTTTGCAGCCTCTTTTAAAAAAATTTTCTTGCGTCTGCGCTTTCGACACATAACCTTATTTTTGCCGGTGGTTCACCAATTTTAAAGTTAACGAAAAATCAGTATTTACTTTTATTCTTCATAAGATAAAAATTGATATTTAAATATATGCAAACACTTCGTTGATTTCGTTTTTTAAAGTAGATGCAAACAATACAGTATAAGCAAAACACAAAAAGTAAGGTTAAGTTTGGTAGTAGAATAAAAAGCAAGTGTGCCAGATTGGCGATTGCCTTGCAGCAAAGCCATAAACCCAATCAAGCAAGCAAGTGTGCCAGATTGTAACATTTAAATTAATTACTGATTTAGAATATCCGTAAAAGTCCGTTTGAATTTCTTAACACTATTTGATTTTTATTACTGCTATAGATTTTTCGCTTATTAGAGCCTTTGTATAAATGATATTTTAATTAATACGGCAATAAAATTTTAACCTTTTAAATAATTGATATTAAAATTTCTACAATCCGGCAACCAAGCAGTTTAACAATAACGATAACGATAACGATAAGCTCTTCGGTATTCATCATATATATTCATCTGTAATTAAAGGAGTCCGGTATGGTTAATAACGATAACGGATCATGTTTGCGTTACTGCGCAGTCTCAGAATAACGTTAACCACAACGGAATTGCAAAATAAAGGGTGCAAAATGTCTCTATTAGAAGTTTATAACCTAACAAATTGTTTATAAACAAACCATTTTTTTCTGTTCTGTGATTTCAAAAGTTGAAGACTAAATATGAAAAATGAGTGTATTATTCGATTGCGATATTGGATGTTTCATTTCAACGAAAGAATTTCTTAACTCTGCAATAGCTATGAGTAACAACCGTCCAAAAATAAATGAAAAGTTATTTGAAATATTATCTCCATATTCTTCAAGTAGTGCTTCCAAAAAAAATCGTCCAAAAAACAACAAGATCAAACAAACATAGAAAGTAAAGAATTCAGAGAATTTGAGGAGTTAAAAAATGATATTCTTAAAATTCAAGAAAACTATTCTAAATTTTTACACATATTAAAAAAGAAGGTATATTACAGGAAAAAGATAATTTTTCAAAAAATAATATAGCTTTACAGACTGCAGAGCGTGTCTATGAGGAGTCTGGTAAAGATGTAATAAAGAATGTGTTGGGGTCAAATTGTGGTCCAGCAACAATTAAAATAGTTCAAAATTCTAAGTATTTATTTCCAAGAGATTGTACATTTTTAATAAAGATGTAAGTGAAATAGAAATACATTTGCAAGGTAGCAAATTTGACCTTATACTCTTAGATCCTCCGTGGTGGAATAAGTATATAAGACGAAAAAGGAAAAAATGTCCTCATGCATATAACATGATGTATAATGAAGATTTAATGAAAATTCCCATAGATACCATACTAGATGATAATGGCATTGTAGTGGTGTGGTGTACAAATTCACCACAACATTTAAAAGCTCTAATCAATCATATTTTTCCTAAATGGGGAGTTCAGTATATAGGGAAATGGTTTTGGTTGAAAGTCACAATATTTGGAGAACCTATTTGTAATTTTTTTATTCCTCCAGGTAAATATTAGTTCTTTAATATTTATGTAATTTAAGGGGGTATTCTAGTCTGGAAATTTGAAAAATCGAAAAAAATAGTTTTTCATAATTCAATAGTTTAGGTATTTAAGAATATCTCCATAGAATGATTTTTTAAAATTTGAATTATTTTTGAAGTTACAGCAGTTAAGTGATATGGCTAGATCGGTTTAAGGGGATGACTCTAACAATTGGCAATTGAAGAGCGGGCTACCCATGAATAAGTCTAACTTTATTTTAATAATTCTAGTATACTACATCATGTAGAAAGCTAGGATGGCTAATTAAGAGAATGTATGGTATATGTACCATGCTATCAATTACGATGCCTAAAACTTAACATTTATTTATTTAATATAATTTATTATACAACATAATACAATACATATATATATGCTCCTAATGGGCCATCGACCTAGGTCCTTTAGACCTTGGGGTGTAACATATTTTTAATAGGTAAATATAATATGAACACAGTAAAAAAAAAAAAATATATGAAATATTAAAGAAATGGAGAAAAAAGTCAATAATCAATCACTCATTGCAAGTAGGGCCTCTGCCAAAGTAAAGGCTGGATATTTTCTAGCTGGTCTTTGGTTTTGGTCCCTCTTGATACATAATTCCTGTATCATCGTAGGTTTTTTTTTCTTGCAAACCTAGACGTTAGTGTGGTAAGCCGTTCTGATATTGGTTCGATATTAGTAGCATCATATAACATCTGGTTGGATGGATTATGCAGGGGGTTATTTGGGTGCTGTTTCTAAATTTTTCAGAGCTGCTTTCCTGCAATTAATGTACATTTTATTTATTTATTTATTTATTTATTTATTTAATCAAAATTTATACTATACATATTAAATATAAAATAATACATTTCTAAAAAAAAAATATATAATTAATGACGCCTAGGTGTAACATACACCTGTATGCGTCACATTCATCCCTATTACCTAAATAATCACAAATATTTATACAAAGTATACAATAGACAGTCTTACACCTACATTTCTTGCTCAATAAACAAAATAAAAATAACAAACAAAAACAAAAACAAAAATGACGTTGATCACTGATCACTGAATGGCACATTTGAAAATTTAAAGGCTAAAACAACAGAGCAAATGTTTGAAAGTGTTCATGTACAAAACTGGTACACTTTCTGCAAAAACTCTTTTTATTTTTTACTTTGCGAATAGTGTCTGGCAACATATTGTAGGCTTTCGGGGCAAGATAAGTAAAATTTTTCAAATTAATGTTGTTTAGATTCTGAGGAAGGCAGATATTTTTTCTAGCTCTTGCTCTTGTATTATGAGGATGGTTTAAATTAATTTTAGCGGATTCGTTAACATGCAGATAGGTACATATTGTTACTATATATATTGTTCTTATATTAGGAGTTTGTTCAGTAAACAATAAATTTGATGGGTATAGTCTGTTTTTTTTATGTATTACCTTTAGAATATATTTTTGAATTATATTTAATTTATGCATTGCATTTTTATATAACCCCCCACACTATTATACCATATCTCAAAATTGATTCCACAAGAGACTTATATATTGTAACTATTTCTTTGGTGTTTAAAAATGTTCATATAACATAGAATTTATAAATTATTTTTCTAATTCTACAAGATAAATAGTCAATATGTGGATGCCATTTAAGATTTTGGTCGATCATAATTCCCAGATACTTGGTCTGGGATACTTCCTTTATCTGACTATCACTAATTTGTATGTTTGAATATGTTGGTCGATTGGCTGCTGTTAATGAGAATGCCATATAATTTGTCTTATTATATTTAGGGTCAGTTTATAAGATTCTAGCCAGTTTTTAATTTTCTTAAATCCATCCACCGATTTCTGCCTCACCTCATCCACATTGGGTGCATATATTTAAGAAGAGGTCTTCATACTGCTTTGTATATGTGAGCTGCGGTTTTTCGAGAAATGCCTCTATTTTTATATGTTAATCCTCTAAAGTGCTTGGCCCTCTGAATAAACTTATGTTTGGGATTTATAATTTGGTTATTAAGAGTTATTCTTGGAGACTGGTTGGTGCAATTATAATTAAAAATATTAGTTGACAGTTTCCTGAATTTACTTTAAGTTGCCAAGTCTGAAACCATTTTGATGTTCCATTAACAAGCTGTTTCAGAGCTTCTCGTGTTGTCAGTATTAAAGAATTGTTATAAATAAGGGCCGTATCATCAGCAAACTGTAGTATATAGCTGCTGTCATAACAGAACAGGTTATATAACAGAGGGGAGAGTGATGACCCTTAAGGAACTCCTTGTGTTGGATAAAATGGTTGAGAAAGTTTACTATTAATTCTGATTTTCAATGTTTGCTGGAAAAGAAATTCTTTGATCAGGAATATTACATTTTTGGGCAATGCATTTAGTGGAGTTTGTACAAAATTCCCTTATACTTACCATACACTGTCAAAAGCCTCGTTAATGTCTAGTAATAACGCGGCACTGTGTTGTCCTTTTAGTTTTGCTGTCTGTACATTTGATATAAATGTAGTGAGCAGATGCAAAGTAGCTGCCTATTTTGAGAAGCCAAACTGAAATGATGGAATATTCCCTTGTAATTGAAGCATTATTCGGATTATTATTTCGACGTTTTTACCTATTACTGGTAACTTTGTAATTGGCCTATAGCTTGATGGTCTGCTTAAATCCATGTTGGGTTTAGCAATACCTTGCTTCCAGTAGGTAGGAAAGTTACATTTTTTTAGACAGAAATTATATATTTTGATTATATAATGATGTATATCTATATCATTCTTGGAAACATAGTCAATTCCAAGTGCTGTGATTTTGCCCATATTCAATATGTGGAGATATTTTTTCTCTGAGATAAATTGTTCCTATTCCTCATACCATCAGTTAACTTGGTTATAGCCCTCTTTGTCAAAAGTCGGGTCGTTATCCTCTTTAAATTCTTTTTAAAAGTGTCTTGCAAATAGTTCCGCCTTTTCTGCATTGTCCTCTACTGCTTGGTCATTGTCATCAATTAAATCGGGGATTTGATACTTGCTTTTATACAAAACTTAACATAAATCTTTAAACGCGTTTTTCTCAAAACTATTTTTTTCAATATGGTTGCCATAATATCTCAAGTTCTAATCACAACAAAACTAAAAATTTTAATTTTGTTTTATTTTTTAATAAATCAAGAAAGCTTAAAACATAGTGAAAAAATCGACCTTTATCTTTGAGAAGCCGCCATTTTATGGAAAAACATTTTTTTTTCAGTTTTGGTGGTTCGCCACGACATTCATATTATTCAAGAATTTGCATATTTTTTATTTTTAAATCACCATGATAATAGAAATCATGGCATCCATTTCAAGGATGCATAACCTTGTTAATTTTATTTTTTTAATTAATTTTGTATAATCTTTATGTATAAATAAAAAGAGATAAAAAATGGATAGAAAAATATCAATAACTCAATCAATTTGTATCCATTGGTCAAAAAAGGCTCGAAATTCGGATCTCTAGACTACAAGACCCCTTCAAAACATTTTCATAATGGCAGAATAAACAGATCATAAAACTTTAATCAGTAGAGGTACCTATAATAGCCATGAATAATAAAAAAAAGTCCTTTTTTAATGTAGTTTCGTTTTTTTAAATATCCAAAAATGGCTAACCAGCCACTGGCAAGAGAGCATCTGAATTGATTTTAAAATAAAGATGTAAGTTTTTTTAATTAACTGAACTTGTACAGGGTATCTGGATTTCAATGCAAATATTCAAATCAAATCAAATCAGTTGATTGTCTAACAGGAAAATCCCAATAAAACGACAATAATCAAAACGATACACAATAAAAAAATATGACTAAATAAAAAAATAAAATCTTACACAAAATATTGTAATAAATTACAGTAATTGCGGGATATCTTAGTTATTATTAAAGATAGCGACTTGTGGTTTTTGCAAAGTTATTTTTTTATGTAAGAAAAAATGACTAAAAGATTTTTCATAGCCCTCTTTTTGACATACAGGGTAAAATTCATCTAATTTTTTTCCAGTTTTGAACCTCTTTTGTTTCTGTTGTCAGGAAACTAACGACAAAAGTAAAAACTGGTATTATAGATATTTTTACATAGAATGTAGTGGCGTAGTTAGATTTTTGTCAAACTTTATATTTTTCGAGATACAGTAATGTCCCCTTATAACGAACTTTAAGGGACCGGCAACAAAGGTTCACTATAAGCGAAGTTTGCTATAAAGAATAAGTGATAATACATTCAGAAACTTATTTTTTTATTAGGCCATCTATACATCTCGGTTTGAAATATGTACATATTACATATAAAGGACCTATTATGCATGTGTATATTTACACTAAAAATATTTAACTTGAACCTAGTTTTTAAAAATGTTTTTTTTTTAATCACTTATTTTAGTTTGTTTTGTTTTTGTAAAATAAAGATCATTAATATGTAATTTCACTTAGGCTAGTCAATGAAATACACGCTGCGGGGGTATTTTGTGACTGAAGAAAATGGCGAACGCTTTTGATATGCTGAAGTGCGTCTGATGCAGTAGGAATAAAAATCAATTCTGTATTCGCAGATTCTTCATCTTTATCATCTGTCTCCTCATCATCATCATCATCGATAAGAACTTCAGGAAACACAGAAGCGACAATGGCATCATCATCTAAATATTCGACAGTCACAATATCGTCGTCAAATGGAAACAAAAAATATTTCCGGGGAATCCTGTATATGTTTTATTCATTAAATTATTGCGTATAAAAGGTTTTTAAAAATAACCAACACTTAATAGTTATTATATAATTTGTTTACATTTTCAGCAACATCTGAGTTTAAACTATTTTACCACGCCCATTACCCCTATTCACCTCTCGGTTTCTTAAGTTTGTTTACTTATTAATTATTTTCATACTGAATATTTTAGATCAGCGCCTCTGTGTTTATTACTATTAAACACAGTGTCCAAAATCAGTAAGTAATAATTTTTAGAAAACATTCCATTTAAAAAAAAATAGTTAAAAACCTGTATGAAACTAATACCATACACAGTTCTCTACCATTTTGTCTAAATTAAATGTTTTTCTACAAATTATGAACACAACTGCTTTGGAACATGGGCACAAATCCAAAATACTTAGGTTTTAATTAATTATTAAGTGAAAAAACTTATAGGAATCAAGAGGTAAATAGGGTTGCTGAGCGGGGTATAACAGTTAAAATTCAGATGTTGCTGCGAAATGTAAACAAATTATGAATTATGGATTACTTTATCTTATGGTTATTAAGCCTATCATGGCCCACTATGCGAAATTCAATTTTAAAATTAAAAACTATATCGTAGGGTCTAAAAAAACTTTAAACTTTATTTTAAAATCACTATTGATATTTATTTTCCAAGAACCCTCATCTGCTGTAATTACATGAATAAAAAATCTACAGGGTGTTCCATAAGAAAAATTATATGTTTGGTTCATATCTTGAAAAATATAAAGTTTTAAAAAATTTTAACTGCATCACTAGATTATACGTAAAACTAGATACTAATATCAGTTTTTGCTTTTGTTGTAAGTTACTAGCCAACTGAAATACGAGGGGGTACAAAAATGAAAAAAAAATCGCCCATAAGTAAAAAACTAAGAAGGACCTGAAAATTTATTTTAGTGTCATCTTTCGTTTCATAAAAACTAGCAACACCTCGCGAAAACCGCAATCTTTATCTCTAATAATAACCAAGGTATCTCAGAATTAGCAGTATAGGGCCATGCTTATTTTTTATTTCAAAAAGAAGGAGAAATTTAGTGAAACTAGGATAAGTTTAAAGTTCAACTTTGATGATGGATATCTCGAGAACAAAACGTTTCCGCCAAAAAATTCCTTTAGATTCGTGATAAGCGTCCCAAAAAACCTTCATTAAAATCGAAGTTGCCGCAGGAAATGGGCCATGAAAGCATTTTCAATATTAAAGCCAGACTTAAAAAATTATCACTTGTAATACCATTGGAGCCAAAGTGATTTCCGGAAATATTTTCAAGGTTACGAATATTTTGAAAATTATTAAAAAATTTAATATTTTCTTAAAATATTTGTGGCCAAGAAAAAATTTCCTGGAATAATTTAAGCACGTGTGGTTTTCGGTAAGAAAATTTCACACTAAATTGGTTTTAAATATTATCCTTTTAAATTATATATGTGTGCCTTTGACACGGGTTTTAAAAATATAACATAAAATAAATATTTTTTCATTTTACCAATTGTAGTTGCACATAAATGTAATTTTAGACTTTACCATTGTCTATTCTTTTATAATATAATATCACTTATATTACTTACAGTTGGTAAAAATAGTTTATTTTAATTTTTTGATCGGTAATTGTCTAGAAAGTTGTAGCAACTTCGATTTTGACGAAATTTGGCATATGGGGGTTTCTTGGGGCGCTGATTTAAAAGAATTTTTTTCAGAAACGTTTTGGTCTTGAGATATTTGTCATTAAAGTTGAAATTCAAACTATCCTTAGTTTCACTATTTTCCGCCTGCTCTCTGCAGAAAAATTCTTGATATAACACTAAATTGGCACACAATATTTTATAAACATTTTTAAAAAACTTCTTTTTAGTTATTTTACACGTTTTTTTCATTAAACTTCAAATCTTTTATGTTTATGAAGGATTGCAGACATGGCGACTTGATTTAAACTGAACCTTTTATATTAATAAAGAAAGGCATAAAGTCAATAGGAAAACAATTTTTAAAAAAAGGTTGTTTAATGTTAAATGAAATATTGTGTACCAATTTAGTGTTATATTTGGAATTTTGTGCAAAAAGAAGGGGAAATATAGCATAAATAAGGATAGTTTGTTTCAACTTTAATGACAAATATCTCGAGATCGAAACGTTTCCGAAAAAAATTCTTTCAGATTCGTGATCAGCGCCGCAAAAACCCCCGTATAACAAATTTCGTCAAAATCGGAGTTGCTCCAACTCTCTAGACAATTACCTTTAGATCCATACCTTTCGTTCGCTCTTCAGGTATGTCTACAAATTCAGTCCTATGATTTTATTTTACTAACTTTTGTTGAATAAAATTGTTATTTAGGGACTTAAAATTTTACAATATTTTATATTATGGTACGTCCAAAATACTACAATTGGTACAAAATAACATTTTCTTTAATTATGTATGTGAATGACAGACACGACGTAAAAACAAATTCAATGATTATGTCAAAAAATATCCACTATAATTCGCTCCAGGTTACCCGGAAAGAAAAAAAATTCCGTTAAATACTTGTGTTGGTAACACAACCAAAACTACACATTTGATTGGTCAAAAAAAAGTGGTGTGGAATTTTCCATTTAATATTTTAAATTTTATATCTATACCTAAGCTTATTAAAATATAAAATCAATTCACTGTAACGAACAACATGGAATAGTTTTGTCCAGAGTAAGTGTTCAAGCTGGGCAGCTTCTTCCCTAATACGGTGTAAATACCTTTTTCTAACTGCATCAAAAGCGTATTTAGCCCCTTCTTCTAACTCATCGTGTTTCAGTAGTTCTTTTCTTAAAAATTAAATCTCCTAATCATGGTATTAGCTTAGTATTGACCAATCATGGCATATGTAATAAATTATAGTTATTTGACTTCGACAAGTAGCGATTTTTTACAACAAAAGTAAATACTGATATTTGTAAATATATAGCCCACTATGCAAAATTCAATATTAAAATTCAAAACATCAATTTAGTGCATAAAAATAAAAAAAAATAACTATTAGGTATTATATATTTTTGAAAAGCTCTCATCCTATATAATTAAATGAATAAGAAATATACAGTGTGTTCCATAAGAAAAAATCATGTTTGGTTCATATCTCGAAAAATATAAAAACTTTTAAAAAATCTAACTTCACTACTAATATCAGTTTTTACTTTTATTGTAAATTACAAGACAACTGAAATACGAGAGAGTCTAAAAATAAAAAAAAATAAAAAAATAATTTTGCCCTGTATGCCAAAAAGTAACAGGGTCATAAAAGATATAATTTAGTGTCATCACTCAACTTTTGTTTTGTCAAAAAGTAGCAAATGTTTGCCAAAACCGCAAGTCTCTATTTCTAATATTAACCAAGATACCCTGCAATTGCAATAAAATCCAGACACCCTGTACTTTTATCTTAAAAATGGTTCCCGGCTTGTCAGCAAAAGGTTAATGCGATTTTTGGGTGTTAGGTTTTTAATTTTTTTAAATTTATTCTAGCGAACACAAATCGAGTATTAAAAGAGCTAAAATAGTTATAATGTGGAGCTCATATTAAAAATTCTCTATGTAGTTTTTTTCTTTTAGGTAAACAACCATTTGAGCAAATTATTTTTGGGTATAAAAATCCTAACAATAAAATACTTCCTCATAATGGCAAACTGCTGGTAAGTGTCCCAAGTGCCATCCACTCACATAAACCACCTTTGGTGGAAGTTTTGCGACCATTTTTACCAGAGAATCCGAAATGCTTGGAGATTTTCGCGCGCTATCTTTTACCAGAGTGGACAAGCTATGGTAACGAAGTTTTAAGATTTCAACATGAATCTTTGTATGTTTTTGAAGAAACAGAAAAAAATAAATTAACAATACTTTACAAAAAATAATTTGTTCTATTTTCCCTTATACCAATAAATTACATTTAAAGTTGAATGTATAGTAGTAGAAAGTAGAGGTAGTACAAGTAAAAGGATACACAGAGCTAGTGAACCCCAAGAAGATAAACTTTTCAATAAGGAGCGCTTACTTTTTAGAATTTTTCCGAAAATATACGTTAGGTTTGTGACGTCACCTTTTTGCCATAACAATTAATATTTAAATTAGTGTTACTTTAATAACAACTTAAATTACCTATAACAAACAATAAAAATTAAACTAATACAAAAGTTCCAATGACTACAAAGCAAAAAAATAACGCCAAAAACACAAAAAGAACTTCCACTACGATTGTAAACAAAGGACGCACCACAGAATACACTAAAGAGAAACATCAGAAATATATCGCAGCCACTTTATTGCTGAGTTTTATACTTGCCAACACTGTCAAAATAAAGCCATTCTATTGTTTTAATTTGAAAATTTTGACACTTATGAAACCCAACGGTAATGTGGTGGTATTTCTGAATGTGCACAGATAATAAGGAAAAAATTACGTCACAAAATTTCTGGACGCAGGCTTAAATGGGATCGAGCGCTCCTTATTAAAAAGTTTATCTCCTTAAGTTTGCTAAGTACGACAATCATCATCTGGCAAGCATCAGCCCTGCACATCATCACCTTGTATATTTTTGAATAAATGTATAAATTAAAAATAATAATAATAAAAAAACTTGAAGCTGTAAGCTTGAAATTTTTTAGGATTTAGCTTATTCATAGTAAGGTTTAAAAAAATGACAGGCGTTTTCGATGAGCAAACGTACCTGCCAGCCGAACTGAAATAAGGTGTGGTTGATTTAGATGGCCATATTTCCAAAACTAATAAAGTTAGATGTACCTAATGTGGTGTTTTCTTAAAGCTCTTTAAAATATATTTTTAACGGTGGTACTGGTGATAATATACAGTGGAAAAAAAGTTTTTTTTTTTTTAATATTATATTACCATTAAAAGGTCCTAAAAAGAGCTTTAAGAAAAGCGCCACTCAATTTTTTATCAAACCTTACTATGATAAACTAAATCCTAGAAAAATTTTAAGCTTACAGCTCCAAATTTTTTTTAATTTTTTTTAACTTTTAAAAATATATAATCGTTGGAATTAAATAAGAGAAACCATAAAACCATAAACACAATATTCGCCACTCGTTTTTATTTAAAAAAACCTTTATCATACCGCTGCGCTTTGTCCTACTATCAGCGCAAAAAGACGCCGTCAAGTGGGGTAATAAAATTTTGCTGTCAACGAGGACTTAAAAACTTTTATGGTTTCTAATATTTGATGCCAACGACTGTACAGGGTGATGATGTGCAGGGCTAATGCCTGCCAGGTGATGATTGTCGTACTTAGCATGCTATGAGTCATCACTATACAAATTTCTATTGGCGTCCTCTTTAAATTTTTATTTTAATTACCTGTACTATCCTTTTAAAAGCAAAAATGTTTGTACGGTAAATAAGTAGTTTTATATTCACAATATTTTTCTTTGGTTTAAAGGTAAAACTTACTAACATTTTATGGTTTAAGGAATAACAACAATTTTGTACAAAATTTGTGATAATAAATTAAAAAAACAACTTTTTATTAAATAATAAATGTAACTAATAAATTATTTCTACAAAAAAACTTTTACTATAAATAACTTAAAAATGTTTGAACATTTTTTTAACCAAATGTACTTAGTGACTTTTACCTTTACTGCGTTTTTATACACACCGGCAAAATCGGTGCCGGTGACGAGTTAAATATAAATAAATTAGTATATTTACACATAGCCCGGCCGCGTAATTACTATCTATACAATTATGCAGAGCCAGTCAGCTCTGTAAAAGAGTAGACTTAGTAATAGGGAAGAACGCAGTTTTAAGTATTTCTAACCATACTAGAGTGCAGCGCGAGCCAGCTCTGGGCCGCAGTATAGGTAGTAATTATAATACGCTGGTGTGTGTACCCCTAAGTATACTCGACTACAGATCCCGATTAATTGTTTTACGCGCGAAGACTTGTTGTGATTTATATTATTCTTTAGGTGCATATTATAAACGTAAACATAACCTCTTATTAATCTAATTTGTTTTTATACCTACTAGTGCAGCTGTGAGTGCTCTTGTTTATTTGTGTTGATGAATCAAGTTATTAGAATGGATAAATATCCAAATAATATTCAAAAATCACGGACTGTGAGGATGTGGTTCTCAATAACAGTTATGAAAATTAAAATAATTATTCCTTAACTATAAGAAGCAAAAAAAAAGTGATGAAGGGGAATTATCTGACAGTGAGTGGTGTAATAACTGGATTAATAAATTTAGTACCATAACCAGCACGAACTAGATTGTGAGATATAAATTTCCTACCCTTCAAAAATACCAGTATAAGAAGGTATTTAAATGTCACCATAGCAGCTTCAGTAAGGTGAACTGCAATAAAAGAAGTGAGAGCAGAGTTAGAAACAGAAATTGTGAGGCAACCATTTCATTTTTGTTTAAAAAAATTAACAAAAATACCATAAAAAATGACGATTTGCTAAGGAAGGGATTAAATATCCTTATAAGTGTAAGTGTTTTTTAATTTTTTTTCTTCTACCGCGCATAAAGTATTCACTTTACGCACGCTTTTTATTAAAGGATGCTATATCTGAAAATAGACAAAATGCAAAATCATATTAATATAAATATCAATTTAATGTAAAACGCGGCCACAGGATGTCACGAAAGTATACCGATAAACTTTAAAATATGTTAAAGGATATACGTACTTAATATGTTTACTAAAAAAAGTTTGCTTTAATTTCTTCCAACACCCTTTCATTATTCAGAACTAGTGTCTGACATAAATATCATGCAATAAGTGTCAAATGTAAAGGCACCTTTAAAGTTTGTCGGTATGTTTTCGACACACCCTGTACTTATATATTAAACATATGATGTAAAAATGTAAATAAAGATTTTAAAATGTTTTAAGAATTGTTATTAAAAACATACACACAAAGACATACCTATTATAAAAACATTTAAGTTTTTTATACATAATATGTTTAAATTTTTTTATATACTTTTTATAATTATGTCTTTGAGTACACATGCCGCGTCTTGTCGCCTTGCAATAATTGGAAAAAAGAATCGGGATCTGTGGTCGAGTATATTTAGGAGTATGAAAATAATGCGTAACGCCAATTACACATTTACTATCTGTACTACGGCCCAGAGCTGGCTCGCGCTGCACTCTAGTATGGTTAGAAATACTTAAAACTGCGTTCTTCCCTATTATTAAGTCTACTCTTTTACAGAGCTGACTGGCTCTGCATATTAGTATAGATAGTAATTACGCAGCCCGGCCCGGCTTATTTGCCGCAGCCGTCGCCGGCTCCGATTTATGCAGTTGGCGTTGAACTCGACAATGGGAAGCCGGGCCCAACTCCGGCTTGTTGATTTCACTGTTTTGTTATGTACAATGGGTTAAACATCCAATAACCCGGAACTCACGATACACTGGTATTTAGGCATAGGCCTTCGTGAGATTTCACGATAAGATTTTTAAAAAACACTTTTACACAGGTTTCGACTCACCGGTGCCGGGTAATGTTTTGATGCGAGTTCTATGTTATTTAATATTGTCTTTCCAGTAATAATTGTCGTTTCTAAGGTGGTTTGTGTGTTGTTTTTTTTTTAATGAATAAATTTTGTATGTACGATGTTGTTTTGTTAAAGTAAGCCTTGTTTGTGGGATAAAACCGCAGACAGTTTTAAAGATAAGATTTTAAAAAAAAGTATGTGAATTCCTTGAAGAAACTTTGCTACAAAAAGACAGAAAGAAACAACAGAAAATAGGTATGTTAATATATCGTCGCCGGCACCGGCGCCTGCATTGCCGGTGTGTGTAAAAACGCCCTTATAGTCGAGTCAATGAAGCTTTAAAACCGGCAACCTTAGAGAGTACTCAATGACAGCTCCGGATTTTGATAACTTTTTAATTATTATTTTTATTTGTATTATTTTAACAATTGGGAATTAAAAATAAGGGGCACAGTGTTGCAATTCGGTCAAACAGCTGATAAAAAATGGTATCTAGATTTAATTTGGTGAAGAATATTTACATAAATGACCTGTATTTCACGAAAAATATTAGGCATCATTGTTTGACAACCTGAATAACACAAAGCAGGATTAGAGTGAGTGTTTCAAGAAACTTTATATATAGCCATAAAGCGTAAGTTCTTTGTTATTTAGACTTGAACTGCAGATAAATAAAAACTGACTTCGCACGTTTTGCTTCATTTCTGAATTTTTAAAGAAATCCATGATGGCAACCACTTAAACGCTTAACACTAGTTGTAGACTAACTATTTTCTTATTTTTTATTACATTTAGCCCATAAACTATACATTTTTTTAAAATAGAATTGCCAACTCGCTTAATATTAGTTTTCAATATATTGTATATAAATGTTATTTATACAGCGTGTCCAAAAACTCTCCTAACAAACTTTAAGGAGTAATTCTTCATCAAAAAATAATAAAAAAACTTCATATGAACACATGTCATAAAATTCCTACTTTTGGAACTACAGGGTGTTGAAATTTAAGAAAAATAATATTTTTTTATAACTTTTATACCAGTTCAGATGTTTTTGAGAAATTTTAGAGAGGTCTTCTAAGTATCAAAAGAAATTTTTAACTGCCGTACTCACCATTCTCATAGTTGTCAGCCTGATAGTTATCAGTCTGCTAACATTTATTTTTCTCATAATATATGTATGTATATATATATATATATATATATATATATATATATATATATATATATATATATATATATATATATATATATATATATATATTTAGCTGGCATTTATTACATATTCACTTTATATTAAATGCTAGAAATAACTATCCTACAAACTATTCCCAAAAAAGAAAAAAAAATAACATACAGACCTTAAATCACTGAAGTTTTTCTTTCAAAATGTAAAAATTAATGTCACTTTATCTGACAGTCAAAAGATTTCAGTCTAATAAATATCGGTAAATACGGCTATAAGTCTACAAAATAAAAAAAAATTCGTCAGTGTTGTCCGTGAGGAATTTACTTCAAATAATTTTAAAGAAAAAAATGGTACGTCACTGCATTTTTCTCAAAAAAAATATATATATATATATTATTTGGGATTCTCTTGGAGTTTTAAACAAATTTGGTTTTTTGACTTTTCTTATTTGATGTATTGTTTTTGCGTAAAAAATAATAAAAATTATTGCTTGGTCAAATCACTATTTATTTAGTATATGGTAGTCATGTTAAGAGTACTTAACTTGCTTCACCAATAATTATATGAATTAAAAGTTAAAACATTGATATATTAACCAATCTTTCGCGTGGGAAATTAATTTTGATTTAAATAATATATAAAGGTGACATTATTTACGGTAACGTTAGATATTGGCGATATTAAATGACCATGCCAAGAAATGTTTTGTATTTATTTAGTGAAAAACCGTACATCAAATAAAAAAATAATTAAGAGATTAATTTTTTTAAAACTAAACAGAAAGCTAGTATAGTATTTTTTATAATAGTAAGACGCAGAGGCATACAATTTTTTCTAAAAAATATTTACCGTATATACCTCAAGAACGACACTGGTAAAAATATTTGTTTTTTTCTGCCTTATGCAGTAAATACATGGACTTGTTTTAAGCTTGAAATTATAAAGTAAAATTGACATTTGACAGACAATTTAATATTTGCTACACAGTAACAAATTCAAAACTTAAACATTTCAATTTCAACCTTGACTAGAATTTGTAACTGCATAGAAAATATTGAAATATCTGTCAAATGTCATTTTTATTTCACAATTTCACGCTTGAAACAAGTCAACGTATTTACAGCATAAGGCTGAATATCTGCACTGGTATACAAGTTATGAAAAAAAGAACGATTATTTTTCTTAAATTTTAACACCCTGTGGTTCCGAAAGTAGGACTTTTAGGACATATGTTCATATGAGTTTTTTGTTCTTATTTTTTGATGAAGAATCACCCCTTAAAGTTTGTCGTGAGAGTTTTTGCACACCCTGTATAATATATATATATATATAATTATTTTCCCCTCTAAGGGGTTTCTGATTTAAAATAGTATAAAAAAAACAAAAAGTTTTAAAAATATATCAAAATCGGAACTGTTATTAAGGACTTTTATAGAAAAGTCTTCATTGACTCGACTATTAAACCGAATGACGCGACGATATTCTTGCAACAGACTTGAAGTCAGCAGTTGGATAAAAAAATAAATCCAGTTTGTTTTTAAGCACTTTTATAAAAAAAAATTAAGTAAGTTGGTTGTAATTGCTTTCAAGAAATATTGAATCAGAATAATAAACATTTGTATCATACAGGGTTAATTCCAACTATTCTAAAAATATTATATATCTAAATAGGAGGACGTGACATGGGTATTTGGATATAACTTTTAATTCTTAACAACTTTTTTATTTAGCACTTTGTTGTATTTTTAGAAATAAGGGACATTACTTTTACGACTTTTTTTTGTTTTTTTAACCCACACTGTATGTCCTTTAACTATTTATAAAATTAACTACTGGTAATACAGTTTGAGATCATAAACTAACTTTTTGGAAGATACAATTTTCTGACAAATTGCAAATGAAAAAGGTTTTTTATTTGTTGCACACCTAACAGACCACACTGTATAATAAAATTTATGAAATAATATTGGGTAAAAGTAAACACATATTTAAATTATTTATTTGTTTATTTCAGTACAACATATAAATATTCAAAACTATAAAAATGGAATTTTCTTTAATTACAAAATTGTATAACCAAAAAAATATATAAACAAAAATCAGTGCTGAAAAATCTGTTTTATCCTTAAATTTTATTACAGTTTTCACTCTCTATGTATCAAAACGTATAGACCCAAGCACGCTAAAACGGCATACTGAAAAGAAAAGAAAAAATTAAGCTTAGGTCATATATTTGCGAAATGCGATTTGCGAAACATATTCTGATTGGTCAATTTCTAACGACTTTGAAATGTTTCGTTGGAAATTGACCAATCAAAACAAGTTTCGCAAATCGCATTCGCAAGTATATAAACTAAGCTTTTAAATTATTTAAAAAAATAAAGAATGTGATTTCGTCAAGTGATTTCGAATATATTTTGCAGGCGGAACAAACAACTGTTGCTGCTACCGATGTGTCGTAACTGCTGCCAGTTTTTAATATGTGCCAGAACTGCGGACCAAGCCTTCCGTCTTTACCTGGCCGTTTTTAATCAATGTCAGAGTTGCGGATCAAAACTTTTTTTGTAAAACGTCTTTAGGGGCAAAATTACTAGCCGCAGATAAAACAGATTAAGATTGTTAAATTTCTAGACGGATATCAGAGTTGGGCAGAATACTGAAAATCGGTATTTGAATACGAATACCGAAAAAGAAAGTATTCGAATACCAAATATTTGAATACTTGGAGGAAAAAAGTATTCGAACTACTAAACAAAACCTATAACAAAATTGAAGACCAAAAAAAAAGATCCTTACCTCTTTTTTTTCCTATTTTGCTCCCCTTTTCTTATTTAAATCAAGACAATTTTAGTATTCGTATACTGCTTACAACTCAAAATGCCGGTATTCGAATACTCAAAAAAAAATTCGTCGAATACTTCTAAAATATTCGAATACAGAATCTTGAATACTGAGTAAAATAGTATTCTGCCGAATACCAAATACCAAACACACAAATGTATTCGAATACCGGCAAAATGTATTCTGAATACTATTCAGAATACTGAGTATTCGAATACGACCCAACTCTGACTGATATAGATCAAACTCAAACTTCTTTATTGTGTAAGTTACAAAAAGTTTCCACTCGTCAAAATATATGTCACATAAAAAGTACATTTAATAAAGTTTAAATATTTAAAATTGTCACACAACATGTTAAAAATGAAATAAAAGTTAAGATACAGACAAAAACTTAATTTAAAACATAACTAATGCATTGAGGTAAAGCGGAATAAAAACAAGTATTAAAATTTATAATTTAAAAATTCATTTATATCATAAAACGATTTTTTTATTAAGAGTTCCTTGAGGCATGACTTGAACAGCCTAATTGGCCTCTCCCTCATGCTGGTTGGGAGCATATTAAATAATTTTATCGCTAGATATTACGGTCTGCTCTGGCACTTCCCCAGACGGCAATGCATTGGCACCAAGTTGGTCTTATTTCTGGTGTCATGATTGTGCACATCCTGATATGTAAGCACATCTTCTCTCTGTCTCACCCAAAGAAGATTTTCTAAAATGAACAATGAGGGAAGTGTCAGAACACCCAGTGCAGCAAAAGCACCCCGACAATCATCCCGGTAGCCCAACCCAGAGACGATCCTAATTGCCCTTCTCTGCAGTCCAAAGACTCTACTAGCATGAGCGGACCCTCCCCAAGCAAGCACACCATAAGACATAACACTGTGGAAGATTCCAAAATAGGCCGATCTCATGGTGGCATCAGACACACACCCTGACAGATTTCTCAATACAAACACACTAGTTTCCAATCTCTTACATACACTATCAATATGGGTACCCCATCCTAAAGTTTCATCAAGGGTGACACCAAGAAACTTCACTGACGCTGTTCGGTCAGTATGTGCTCTATGTCTCAGCGAGAATGTCATAAACTGAGTTTTCTCTTGGTTCAGCACCAGTCTGTTTGAGAGGAACCATTCCTCAACTCCCAGCCTGGCATCATCAAGTCGTTCAGCAGCTCCTTGTTCAGATTTCTCAGCTGCAAAAACTGTGGTGTCATCTGCAAAGAGAACATAATTTCCTAGCTGGTTTCCCAGAGGCAGGTCGTTAATGAAAATAAGAAACAGGACTGGTCCCAGCACAGACCCCTGAGGTACACCCATACTTACGGGAGCCGTCGTAGAAAGCCCTGCCCCAGTTCTCACAACTTGTGTGCGTTCCTGTAAGAACGATGAGAGAAGGTTGATGCTGCTCTCATCGAAGTTGTAATATTTAAGCTTTTGTAGTAAAATATCATGGGACATACAATCAAACGCCTTGCTAAGATCACAAAACATGGCAGCCAAGCAGCATTGACCTTCAAAACCATTCATAATATGCTTTAACAGCTCCAGAATAGCATCTATAGTGTTTTTACCCTGTCTGAAACCAAACTGGCATTCCGAAAAAGATTATTGTTTTCAAAAAAATTAATAATTTGGTTAGCTATTATTTTTTCAAATATTTTAGAAACAATTGGAAGCAAAGAGATTGGTCTATAATTGTTCACACTGCTTTTATCCCCTTTTTTAAAAATTGGAGAGACAAGAGCTTTCTTAAGACTCAACGGAAAAACTTGTTCACGTATACACAGGTTGATCAGTTTTGTTAAAGGTACAATTATTTGATTTTTAACAGATAAAATGCTTTGTACACTTAAACCATATATATCACAGCTTTTTTATTCTTAAGATTATTTATTATGTCTCTGACCTCATTAAAACTTACTTCTCTAAAAACAAACCTATCACAATTTACAGTGGTTCCAGACATGTGGAACAACGGATCAGAATTACTTAGAGGAAGATCTTTTACAAGTTCCTCAGCTATGTTTGCAAAAACTGGGTAAATTGTTCAGGGCTTATTGAGGAATTAAATTCTTTTTTATTATTATTGCGTTTAGCATTTATAATATTCCACATAGATTTTGTTGGATTTTTTGATGTGCTAATAGCTCTGTCATTTGATAGTTTCTTTGCTTCTTTAATTGCAGCCCTATACTGCTTTCTGAAAGTTTTAAGATCTTGCCAGTCTCTCTCCCTATCATACTTCTTACACACTTCATTCAAAAGTCTCAAAGTTTCTCTCATAGATCGAGTTGCTAGACTGGGGTATAACTGAGATCCTAGATGTGACCTCATTACAGAGACATTTTATTAAACATTCCTCATATGGTCAATATATTATAACATAAAATCTGGTTTTTGGTGTTTTGTAACTTGATAATACTCGAAATAAAAAAAAATTAAACCTGAGACTAATACACATTTTATAAATCCACTTAAGAATTGTGTCAATTGTTTCTTTTGTTCATTCATAAATAATATAGAATAGAATAGAATAGAATAGAAAAACTCTTTATTTCTGATCATCTTCAGGTATACAAATACATAAACATAAAAAGAAATCACGTCAACAAAAAAGACATTTACGATTGTCTCTCTGTATAGTCTTTCACACTGTAGGGTTCTATTTGTATTAAAAATTGTTTTACTTTTCTTTTAAACACTTTTAAAGTCGGTGCACTTTTAATATCATTCGGTAACTTGTTGCAGAAATGAATGCTTCTATAGTATGGTCCTTTTTCAAACATAGGTGATAAATTGGGTAATTTACCTGTTGTACGTGTGTTGTAATTATGATTACTTTCTACCCTAAATCTATTTCTATTTTTATAAAAAAACAGTATTGTATCAAATATGTACAGACCATAAATTGTAAGAATAGCTTTTTCTCTAAAGACATTTCTACACATCTCCCTATATAACATTTTGAAAATAATTCCCAACGTTTTTGTATAACAAAAATATTTTTTATCTTGGAATTACAACCCCAAAAAATGATACCATATCTTGCTGTAGTCTCGAAGTATAATAATAATATTGTGAACACCTAGTATAAAAAAAAAGTATACATTTTGGGAATTTTAAAAATATACATTTTTGGGAAATTTAAATTTGAATTGGGTTACTTAACATTGGGAAATTTGGTACATAAAAATATATGTGAGGTGTCAAGGTTTAAAAAGTATAAATCAAACAATTTTCTAGGTTACTTTTATAATAATAAAATAAAAAACATTAAACAAACTGGGTAGCGTAGAAATGCAAAACAAACACTGGAAAATTTGATATTTAAAGAAGAGAGAAAAGAAGTGGGGGATTGTTTATCAGATGAGAAGTAGTAAGTAAAGTCAAGCGTAAAGTTAAAGTTTTAGTTAAGCCCCGTATGGGCTATCCCTAGGGATATGCCCGTACTAAATTTAGTTAATCAAATAAGTTAAGTTGGTTTTTTTTTTAAAATGTAAAGTTAGTTTTGATGGTTCACCGGTCTCATGGTCCCAAGAAGATAGTTCCATATGGTACATTGCCCTAGTGACGTCAAGTGACCCTATATGTAATTCCAAAATATACACGTCACATAATACTAATAATATAAAATAATCGGACCGTGCATTAGTCACTCCCCTTTTAAAATAAACGAGTTTTAAAGCAAAGGTAGTTTAGAAAATCCAGATTTTATCTCATATAATTTGGTCTGCAATTCTGCCAAAATATAATATTTTTTAAGTATTTAAGACTGTGACAAAATTTGGTCCACAGTTCCAGTTCCATTGTCACTTGTTTTGTTGGTATTTTTTTAAGTTCTATTTTTTCTCCGATCAAAATATTTCTTAAATTTTCATTTTAGGTAGCATAAATTATAAATTAGAAAAAAATACTATATTCTGTACTATAACATATTATATACCTTAAATTTGGGATATTCATTCATCAAAATTGTCACCATGCCAACATAGGGTAAGAAACCTCTAGCCCTACCGACAATATCCTTCTTAGTTAGCCACAACTGGCCTGGTGCATAAAGTCCTCTATCATCTACACTATTGTTGTCACCTTTAGTAAGAAATTTGACAGTTTCATTATTCCTGGAATTAAAAAAAAATAGCAAACTCATTTTAAAGCAAAAATTTAGATTTGTAATTTAACTACAAAAAAATGTGTTTTGTCAAAATATCCAACTAATTCATTTTTTTTTTTTGGTCGTGAGGTATAAAAAGTGTTTCTCTTGCATATTTTGTATAAATGTGTTTACATAATTGTTATTTATATTTATAATAAACAGTTCTTAAAAACAAGTACCGTTTACCATAAATATATTCTCTCTTATACATAGAAACATTAGAATACTTACTTTTCATGTAGTTTTAGCACTCTGTGGACAATAGGAATGTCTCTTCCTTCCACTTTGAAGACTACAATTTCTCCCACTCTAACCGGTTCTTCAGGATAGTTTGTTAAAAATAATAAATCACCTCTGTGAAAAGCTGGTTCCATACTACCTAGGTATTAAATAACATTGTTTAATGTTAATATTTTACACTTACTACTTTACTAAACTAAAAAGAAAAGATAATAAGATTTCATTTTCATTTCATTAAAATACATATGTATATCATAATAATAACTGTTTAAAATTTATTTAAACAATAAATTTAATTTTTTGTAATTTGCCTTACTTATGTTTATAGCTAGGTAACAAAAACTGCTATATTTAGGCACCTAGATGCTATGGCATCCCTATGTGCTTATTGAAGATATATTGGTAAAGTCTATAAATTTTCCTATATATTATAGTTAAAAGATTTCCCTAGCAAAACAAATTATACAGGGTGTTTATTAAACATGAGGCAAAAATTTAAGGGACAATCCCGTGGACAATTCTAAGGATATTTTGTCCTTTGATGATTTTTAATAGGGCGCTTTGTTTAAAAGATACAGAGCGATAAAATTTTAAAAAAAGGCTATTTTTAAAAATATTTTAAAAACCCTTATAACAATTTAAATAATATTTGGTACACTTATTAAATGTAATAATGAGCTTCTAAAGCTTTGCCTAGATTAAGACAATTGGGTCCAGTGGCGTCTCAATGGACACCACGTCCAATATTTTTTAGAAAAAAGTACACCAGTGACTTTTAATGAAGTTTTTATATATTTCTCCGATTAACCAAATAAAAATGCAACATTTTAGTCTCCAGTATTTTCTTCATATCTCGCTTTGTTTTTTAGAAAAAAATTGAAGCCACCCCATGACTTGTGTAAATACTATATGTATGTTAACATCAATAAATGATTTGATTTGATTTGATTTGATTTGACAATATCAGCCATACTATTCCTGAGTATTTAATATAGGAACCAAGTCTAACGATGAGAGCGGAGTGGTCGAGTAAAACCGCTTTACATTAGGAGTGAAATAAGCTGCTTTGGTCGGGCCGCGCCTCTTTAATCGTCTGTCGAAGCATCGAGTATCTCAGAAACACTACTTTTTATTATTATTATTATTCAAGAGCAGATAAGCGGCACTGCCGATGGGACTGCTCGGATTTTCTTTTTAGGTGTTTGGTTTTGTTTAACAGACTTTAATATCACAGCTAGTTCTTAATTTTAAAAAGATTTTAATATCACAGGTCGTTTTTAATTTTAAAAAATTATATCACAGTTTATTATTTATTGATTCATACTTAATTATTCTTTCATCACAGGTCTATCACAGATATTCATTATTTAACTTTGATCACATTGAATAATGCACCAATACCGATCCCATTGCTTTCAAATCACGATCCACTCTATTTTTAAATTGATTGATGTTCAAAGATGCAACAGTATCTTCCTGTAAGCCATTCCATACATACACCACCCGATTTATGAGTTACGTCTTTGTAGTTTGTTGCATCTCTCTTTTCTAGCTTCTTGGAGTGACCTCTCAAATACCTGGTAATACTCAGATGAAACAAGTCCAAATCACAGATGTAATAACCGCCTGTGATCTTAAAAACTTCAATCAGATCACCTCTCACTCTTCCCTCTCTCAAGTTTGGTAGCCTCATTCTACTAAGTCGGGTGATATAATCCAAGTTCTTCAATTCTGGGGGTATTTTTGTAACCCGTCTCTGTACCCTTTCTATAAGCTCTTTATCTTTTATGTAATATGGACTCCATATACCCTGAGCATACTCCAATTTTGGTCTTATATACGATTTATAAAGCTTTGTAATCATTTCAATTAAGTGATCACTATAGGCCTTCTGTATGAGATAAATCATGATATTAGTCTTTTTAACCATCTCTGAGATGTGTGTCTCCCACTTCAAATCCTTAGTAACCACAACACCCAAATCTTTGTACTTGATTTTGGGAACAAAAGCTTAGAGAGTGCACGGCTTATCATAAAGATCAGATTTTTAAAATGAAATAAGTCATTTTTGAGTTTTATGTCTAACTTAACAAACAACAAATGGTGTAATGCTTGACTAGGATTAGGATTCGGGTTTATTGACCTTTCGTAGTTCTAACTAAAGCCTTTGGCATGCACTATCACTTAAAAGTAAATTAAGGTATGTTGTTACAGCTCATTGCAATTCCTCCTAAATCAGCCAATATTTTTAGTTGTATTTGTATCTTGTAAAAAACGTTAGTAGAATTAATTCTTCAAAGAAACTACTTTAGCTAAAGTTTTCTGGAAAATTCGTATAATAATATCACCTCCAACAAAATATAGAAAACTCCGCTTAAAAATAATAAGCCGGCAAATTTGATAACTTAAGTAAAGCCGACCTTAGTAGTACCTAAGCCGGGCTTTTTATACGGTGCAAAAAATTTTTGAATAAAGCCGAGCTTACAGCCAAAGGCGAGCTTTATACACAACGGTGCATGCGGCCCTAGGACGTTTAACTATTTTTTGGGCTTTAACCATTGGATTAGAGTTGACACGACATTGTAAAAGCGGTTTTAAATCTCTTATTAGCATCAATATGTTTTATACGATTTGTAATAAATTGGTCAGTTTTGTTGCCAAATATACAAAGGATCGCCGACGTATTGTTCAATTGTTAGCGATTTGGCCATGCATCAAGATAACTTTTATTTTCTTAAACCAAAACCATTCGGCGTGCGGAAAAATATCTTTATTCAAATTAACCTTAAAGTAAATAATTATTTCGAAAATAATATTGATTTAAAGAAAAAGCTGTGGGGTCTTCAAAAAATTCAATACAAATATTGTTTGAACGCCACTGATAATTTTTTTGTTTATCTTTTACAACAAAAAAATGTTATGTAATGGTCAAAAAAATTGTGTGGAAATATCTGGAGTGGTAGAAAAGTAATGATGAAAAAGGCATTTTTTATTAAAATTTTACGGACGTAATATTACTTATATAAAAAAATTTCTTGTTCTTGCATTTGATAAAGTGTTAATAGAAAAGTGCCAAGTTAAAAATAAATTAAAGTAATGAATAAAATTAAATGAAATACTTTAGTATGTTCTGACTTAAGTTAAAATATAAGAACTTTTCAAATTCAATATTTTTACTGTCAAATTTTATTTAAGGGGTAAGGTTTTGCACTTCCAAAAATATTGAATTATTTTTTTTGTCTTATCATATTTTTAATAATTTCAAAAATATATTCTCAAAATTTTAAGTCGATCTGACCAAAACTTTTGGAGTTATTGTTTAGTTAGCATCCTGTTAGCTCCGATAACTACGGGCGTTCGCACTTTTATCGTTATGGGTTATTATGGTTTTTCGAGAATATTTTAATCTTTAAAGACAGGCAACTAAATCCCTACAGACTTATTTTGTTATACTTATATGTATCTATACACTGTACAAAATTTTAATATGAGAAACGAGCGTCAGTCTGTCGTTACACTTTTTTATCTCACAAACTTTCAAACGCGTTTTTCTTAAAACTAGAGCAAAGTGACCAAATATGGAATAGTATCCCTAAATTGGAATACCCGCATTTCTTTTAGATGGAAACTCACATACACACACAATAAGAGGGGTGTTTTCAAAAAAAAAAAAGATTCGATTTTTTGGTCCAGTCTACTGTTGTAATATTCCATATTTGGTCACTTTCTTCTACTTTTTCAAAGCCCGTGTTTACTGTCATTTAAAAACTACTTGACCGAATAATTTCAAACTTTGTGCACATTTTCTACATATAAAATACTTGGCCCCAACGTTTAGTTTACATTTTTTTACAAATGCGGTTTTCTACCCACAAAATGGCAGAAGTTTTCGTGAAAAATAATAGTTTATGCTTTAGATGGCCTCCAAAAATTTTTAAATGAAAAACAAAAAACAGAGAATATTGGGGCAAAGTTTTGATGATACTTTGACTAAATTTTAATGGTATTTGATTTCAGATAATTTCCGACCAAGATACAGTGAAAACCACAAATTACTTTTTTTTAAGACATTCTGGAACAAACTCTGTCACCGGATTGATTTTAAATATTTCCTAATAGAAAAATTACAGAATATTGTTGAAAGTATACCTAATAATTTACACAAGGTTTTAATAATTCTGCTCCATCAATATCTGAAAAAAGGTGTTCTTTTTGATGCTGAAACCCTTACCCCCCATAAATCAATTTTATTTCTGTCAATTATAATGTTAAATACAGTTATTTTCCTAACCAACACGCAAAGTAATACTTTCCAGCAGGCAGAAGTAGGCAAACAAGGCAAAGCAGAGTTCAGATAAGCTTTAAGTCAAACTTCAAACTTCAAACTTATTTATTCATGTCAATATACAATTGTATTTACACACGTCATAATTAATTAATTAAGGGACAAATTCATTCTGCTGAACATGTGTGGGAATGTTGCTTGGGGCAAGTGTTAGGAACAATATTTTTTCTACAATTGTGCTAGAAAAGTAGAATTATGTATGAGGAGCTCCAAAACAAAACCCAGTTTTTGATAAAACACAATTTTAAGAGTACCTCACAACTTTTACTCTGTGTTTTATTATTTTTAATTTTTTTAGACGAAGTTGTTCTTTTCAAACCCTATTAGAACGGACATAGGTAGCAATGAGCCAATTAAAAAGATTAAGACATTGTGGTTGATTGGCAGTTTATTTCTTGTTTATTTATTTTTGTTTTGTGTTTTTATTGATGTTCTTTTACTTCTTCGGTCTGAAGCAATTTTTCTCTTCATCGTTATTAAAAAATGTTCGTTTAATATTTTGTTTTTATATTATATTAGATAGATGGAATCAGATATTTAGATATATGTAAATTTTTTTATTTCGGTCTTTACATGTATATAACTTTTATGTTAGTTTTTAATGGTTTTAATATTTTTTGTACTATTTGGGCACTGCCTGTAATGTAAAATTAAATTAAATAAATAATTTATGGTTTACAAGTTTTTTAATTGAAAGATCATAAGTTATAAATAAATAAATAATAAAAATTTCAGTTAAAAATCTTATATTAGATAGATAGAAAATATGCAGTAAAAATAGTAAGGTATTCTAAAAATTGTGTTTTATCAAAAACTGAGTTTTGATTTGAGTTGGCACATACAAAGTTCAACTTTACACCCGCAAACGGGTGCACAAAGTAACTATTTTATGCACGCGAGTAGGAACAAATATTTCCAGAAAATCTTACCAGATAATACTACAACAATTGGGCTTTCACTACCAGTTACTACCATTAAGCCTTTCCATATCATTAAAGCAGATGACACAATCATACCAAAACTTAATACTTGGTAGAAAAACTAAAATAAAATTATAGTGCAATATTATTATTCAAAAATGGAATATATCGAGGACTTAGCGCTAATACCATGTATTATCAGTTTCAAAGATATATGATTTGAAAGTGTTATTGGCAAAAATGTTGTTGATACAGTGGTATTAAGACTGAGCCATCAATATGTACACTGATAATGGAATATTTTAAGATTTTTTTAGTTAACTGATCTGAGAAAAACCCGTTTAAAAGTTTTCTGAAAACGATTTAAAAGTGGGACCAACAAAGACGAAATTGTATGAATGGGTTTTGAAATAAGCACAATTATTAACGCCGCAAAAATGGACCTTTAGGTTGGATTTATTGTTTTCTACATAAATATTTCTTTCAGTTGTTACATCTGTTTGGTTTTTATCTCGGTTTCTTTAAGATGCAGTAAATAAAATAAATTACCTGTCGCTTGTTCATTCGTTTGACATCATCAAAAACTGTAGCTACGTCCATTTTTTTAGATTTTAGTAATGAATTTGTCTTTAAAACTTTTTTTTAATCCACAAATCCACGTCAGACCTCTTTTCGCTACCGTTGGTTAAGGTTAGGAGGACGGTGTTGGCAATCCTCTTCTTTTTCTCCATGTTTATGGCAAAGTTCATTGACTGTGTTTATGGTTATTTCTTCTTCTACCTTCAATTTCTTGGTTTGGCTCAAGGAAGATAAACTTTTTAATAAGGAGCGCTTGATTTTTTATATTTTTCAGAAAATATCTCTTCAATCTTACCCTTGATTAAGAATTTAAACGTAAATTCCCAGTAAAAAAATATCCAAAGGTCAGTGACCCCTGTTTACAGATTTTAAAATTCTCTGTAACTGCAGTACTAATAACTACTCAATTTAACTATAAACAGTAAAAACTAAACATATATAAAGCTCCAATGACTATAAAGCAAAAAAATAACACTAAAACCTCGAAAAAAACCTTCCAGTACGATTGTAAACAAAGAATTACGGGAAAAGATTACGTCACAAAATTTAGCGAACATAGACTTAAATGGAATTGAGCGCTCCTTATTATATCGTTTAGTTTCCTTGGGTTTGGCTGCTTTCAAGCTCCATCCTATGGATGGTGGAGGCGAGGATAACCATCTTTTATGGCGGACAAGTTGAAAAAGTGGCCATCGGAATGTAGCAAGTTGGGATGGCGCCACAGTAGCTAGTGGAGGAATTTTGGTATTTCTTTTCTTTTTTATTTTGTATCTATCTGTCCTTTTTCATGTTGGATCTCACGCTAATAATGCATGCTCATTGGTTAAAAAATCTCCTCTGGCTACTGTAGCGCCACCTTAAGTTGCTCCTTTCGACGGACACTTTTTAAAACATTCAGATGGTTATCCTCCCCTCCACCATCCATACTCCATCCACTAACGCATTTATTAGATAGCCCCCTTTGTCTGGCTCTCGGCAATGGAGGCTATCAAAATAACTTCTTAAAAACGTATTTCAGACATTTAACATATATGTATATGATTAATGGTACAAGCTTGAGTAGGCAGGCATGGTAAATATCTATATTTTTAAAGTTTCCATTACGATATAGTGAAAACTTGAAGCACATACCTGCTAGAGGTAGCCTTGACGCATAACTATTCAAAATAACGTGCGTCAGAGAGAAAGAAAACAAGTCTTGTATCTCTCTCTTTCTCTTGCTTCGCATGCTGATTAGTCAAATAAGCACTTACACTTAGAGCAAACCTAGACCTATCAGAGGCAGCCTTATTGGCACTTTGCATTGTAAACAGCTTCTGTAAGGCCGGGTTTATAAATCAAAATTTAATTTTAGTATTAGTATGTATTAGCATTAGTCACAAGATTCAAGTACATACATTTAAATTTAAGTGTTTATAAATTAAATTTAATTTTTTGGTCTTAAAAACGATCTTGAAATTCTCTAAAATCCAAAACTTAAGACTAAAATAGGGAAAAATAACAACTGCTTATGTGCCACAAAAAGGTTAAAACCGGTAACTCCTTTTTATTTAAGTTTCATTACTAATTTTTTGTTAAATGTAGCTAATTATTGCCACCAAAAGATTTCTAAATTTAAGTTAGCTTAATACTACTACTAATACTAAAATTAAATTCTGATTTTTAAACTCGGCCTAAGGGAAAAAGATATTAATAATATAATTTTTTTCTTCTGCGATCAATGTTCTAATTGGTCGTAGGAAGGGGGTGGGTGTGTCTCCTACCAAACAACACTATCGAGGAAGCGCTTACTCCTATCCTTCCTCCGACCCATCAGCACACGGAGCAAAGAGAAAATAACTGCTATATTATTATATATTTAGTATATATTTAGCAGTTTTCTTTCTTAAGTAGGCTATTCGTTAGGTACCGTATAAAATCTAACTTTATTGGATACGCTCGATGAGTGTTTCCCTATGAGCGTTCCCAATTCCTTGCCTGTGGTAATATTTTTATATAATATAATATGTTTATTATTATAAATTGGTTATCACAAAATTTTTTAAACCATTGTTTTACAAACTTGTATTCTAAAATCGTTTTTATTTAACTTACATTTTTAATTGTTGACATAAACAACATAAGTTTTGACGTCAGCGAATGCAGTGGCGTAGCCAGGGTTTGGGGGCGGGAGGGGCAAAGTTGTTTTGGGCGCCTTATTATTTTTAAATACAATATTTTCTTTTAAATAACTGCCTAAAAATACCAGATTCAACTTTTGCGTACCCCGCTTTTAAAAACGAACTGATATTTTGCTGGTTAGGTGGCTCCCCTGTACACAATAACAGCTTTTCTTTTTGTTACATTTTTTTTCTTTTTTGAAAAACGGCACTTGATTTGATTGATAATTAAAGTTTTTCAGAATTATTTACGTTTATAAAATACAAAAACAAAATATATATTAAAATGTTTGTAGCTTTTCTTTAAAAGACTGTCTAATAATACTTATCTAAGCAAGACTAAATTCAACTAAATACTACCCCTAATGAAGTATTTTTGTTCGGCAGTTCCTTATACAATTATTGTTATTTTAACTGTTGTTTTGTCCTGTGAAAAACATATAAAAATCAAATAGTATTTTGAAGATTTATTTTTTTGCGAAAGGGGCGCCAAGTCAAGGGGGCGGGAGGGGCGACCGCCCCCTTGCCCCCTGTGGCTACGCCACTGAGCGAATGCTATGGGTGCAATTAAATAAACTTCTAGGGTATGCTCCCCGAATGATCTTAAAAATAAATGCCCAGAGTTAGAGATGGGTCGTCAAAACTCCCGGCGTTTGCTTTTGGAAGCATTGAGGGAGCATTCCTTGGAAGCATTCGCCTGTCAAAAATTATGTTGTTTATGTCAGCAATGTAAAGCCTGATTTATAGTTTCAGTAACGTAAGACTTAAGACTTAGGCTGTGTTTCCACGGGCCACTTTTTGAAGTTGATATGGGCCACAAAAAGTGGTTGGTGTGTCGCCAGCTTGTAGTTCCGTTTCCATAAATGCTAAAATTTTACTCCTTTTACACGGGCGTTTTGACAACCACAATTAAACTTCTGTCACTGTACTATCGAACCACTTTTTGTGACCCATATCAACTTCAAAAAGTGGCCCGTGGAAACGCGGCCTTAACGTTAAGCCGTAAGAAAAATGAGCATGTGGCAAGTTACCTGATAGTTTATAGTGCCAAAAACTTAGGTAGTAAGAATTAAGCCGTAAGACGTAAGAAGTAAGAAATGGTTCATTTTTAGCTTTTAAGTCTTACGGCTCGGTTGACATCGGTCGTTTTCGCCGATAATCGGCAGCGCCATGTTTACATTTTTGGTTATTTATGGGCCATTTTACATTAAATTTTATTTTTGTTGTCGTTGATGTCTTTTGTAAACAGCAAAGAGCCAGTCTACCTAAATTATATTTTATAAAATACATTTTAAAAATGACAACAACAATATTCATAACCTAAAAACTCGTAAGGAGATATACTTTAAATTAAGGAACTATAAATTGATCTGTTACTACTACTTACTTTTTACGTCTTAACGCTTAAGTCTTAAGTTTTACGGCTTCCGTTACTGAAACTATAAATCAGGCTTAACAGCTCCCCATATAAAAATTTTTGCCGGCGTTGTACATTTAATTTACTGGCATTGCCAACACTCTTTAATGGCAAGGCATTGGCAAAAAGGTATCAAAAAGACGCGAAAGTGGGCAATTGGCCGTTATTAGGCCACGTGTTGCAGATAATGTGATGGCATCCGTCATTAATAATTTATGATGATAAAATGCGTTTAGGATGATGGCATCCATCATTAATAAGTTATACCAAAAAATGTGTTTAGGATGATGGCATCCATCATTAATAAGTTATTGGCAAAACAATGCGTTTCGGATAATGGCATTTATCATTAAATAAGTTCTGCTAGTTATATAAGTTGAATGTCCCAAAAGTTAAATAACATATTTAGAATTTTGTAATCGAAAAAATGAGACAAAAAAGCAGGAAAACTTTATCAATAAAAAAATTTCATAATTTAAATTTTTATACCGTAACAATAAACCAAAAAATAAAATAAAAAGTATGTAATAAAATTTAAAAAAGATAGTAAATCAAAAGAAAACACTTTAAAATAGTAAGTATTTAAGGGACACTTACACTAAATTTTCAGATCCAAAACATAGGGAAAAATATTTTAAAGGAGTTAAATGTCAAAAAAAAACTATTAAATATATATAATTTTTTTATTAACACGTCTTTAAAATTTTTAATAAGGCAACTCCCTGATTTCATATAATTTTTTAGGTAACAAATTTAAAAGGTTTTAAACGAAATGTTTACAGCTCTTAACAGTCTACTTGAATAACCCGCCTTCTTGACTAGCCATCACCTATTAATTACACAACACGCACTACTTAGGTAATGAATACACTTATTTATGTCTACTAAAAACTCTTTACTTTAAAAAAGAAACTAAAAAGCTAGAAAACCACGTAGAAAATATTTGCACAAAGCGGCCAAACAAAATAAGCAAGGTTGTCTCATCTGTCAAATTGTCAAATCTTGTATTTCGGTAAGCGGAAAATTTAAATTTATCACCTTCGGTCGAAATCGTCGAAATTAACCTAGCTAATTTTATTATCATTTTATTTTTATTCTCTCAAAAATACATAATAAACATTTTGTTTGACTTAATTTTTATTTGCATGATTTGTATCAATAAAATGTTAGGAAAAGCCCATTTCCTTTAAATTATGTAAAAAACATAAAATAATGTTGTTTAGCCGCCATTATAAATAAAACAGATCAAAAAAATTGCTCGAATGTTAGTTAAATACCAATGTTAATAATATGGTTTGAAAAGTATGAATATGCGTTGAAGGTTTGCCTTCAAAAATCCAATATTTATTTGCCTGCAACAAAAAGGCATGCTTTATTTAATCAGGATTGGTATGCCGTCATTTTTGTATGCTTGCCGGCAATTCGCTTGCATGTAAAATTTATTGGCAATTGAGTGTTTATTTAGGGTTAACTTTTTAATGCGTATTAGATGTTGGCATAATTTTGCCACCAATTGCCAATGCTTTACCAACAATGCCAATATGAAAATGTATATTGCCGGCAAATAGTGTTTGCTGGGTCAGTTCTCAGTATCGTCTAAAAATCGTTCAAATGTACAATATTTAAGAGTGGCGTTCCAGTGACGCAAATAGAGCGCTCCCGAGTAGCTCAGGAGCATTTCGTTCTACTTTATGGCGTTCCAGTGACGGAAAGTGTTATGCACCTGAGCTACTCCGTTTTTCTTTCCCCTTTCCCCTCATGCACCAACCACTCTTTTGGTTTTTGTGCTTCACACAAGTTTTTATGGTTAAGGATGGATTTTTAAAAATTATTTGTTTAAAATGGAATTAGATATTTAAAAGAAATTATTAATATAAAGCCACGAAAGGTTAAAAACAACGAAATTTTAAAATTTCCCAAAGTATCTCTCTTTCCTTGTCTAAGGATGCGTTCCAGTGACTAACTTTTTAGAGCAGTTCAAGAGCTTCAAGCCCTGTAGCATGAAGCACAAAAATTTTCGTCCCAGGTTAATGATTTTTGTTTTGAGTATCTCAAAGTTGATTGATGGAGTCTCTGATGCCATTAGGTATTGAAATCTGTTGTAGGTAGGTATTCAAATGGTATTATTTTGCAGCATTTTCAGTTTAAATATAGAAAATTGAGTTTGCTCCAAGAGCAGTAAAGTTTGCTCCGGGAGCAACCAAGAAGCAATCGATTGCTCCCGGCACAAACCCATCACTAACCGGAGTTATTTACGACGTGTTCACGACTCATATCTATAGCCCTGTTTGGCATAACAAAAAGTTATAACTAGTTTTAATTTTTTAAAACTCAACCACACTATTTTCGAGGTCGCCAAGTTAGGTCAATACCTCCTAAATAGGAGGTATTGGTTAGGTACATTTTTATTAAAACGATAATTCTTAGGCCTATTCTTTCAAGACTTGATCAGTAATCAAACTGATAATTATCATTCTTTTGAAACTTATGTGGCTAACTTCATTCTGAATGTTTATTAATAGAGAGATATGGTTAATTTGGTTACCGCCTACGTTCGTTATTTACATAATGCGCTATTTAAATACCGCATACGGTATTTAGTGTGTGTTTTTAGAGATATGGAAGACGCCGTATTACGAACGGTTAATTACACCTGTCTGCGAATTTACAAAATTAAAAATAAATGATCCTTTAATGTGCGAATACTAAAGTTTTACCCAGTATTTCAAACACATTTTACTGTACATTTTCCTACTTTTCCAGATGAATTTTGACTAAGACATTTTCTCAGTAAAGCCAGGTCATTGTCGGCCGAGAATCTTAACCTTTTCGTTTCTTTTCCACCTGCGATATTTATATCAAAATAAAAAAGCAAGGCCTTATCAAAGATAAGTAGTTTAACTTTACTCTGTGGCTCTACTACAAAAATTCTAATATTTTTAGAAATCGTCGAAATAAATAAATAACCTTAAAAAATAAACAAAGAAAAATATTGTGCGCATGACAATTCTATTCGCTATTTTAAATAGCACACGGCGTTATCAGCCCGCAAATTACTCCATGCGGTAACGTTATTACCACCGGCGACGGTAAAAATCGAATCGCGGATAACTTAACTGTCATAATAGCGCTAACGTAAATACCGCATGACGTTACAGCACCACCCATATATTTCAAATGGTATCAGTTACGTGATCAAATCAGTAGGATGACTGAGACTGAGCTGATAGAAATGAAACTGATCATGTTTCGAAAGAATATGTCTGAAGCACACCCCTCTAAGCTGTGGTCTGAAGTCTTTGGACCACTCGTACGAACAAGTATAGAGAACAAAAAATCCAAATATGTAAAAATTTAATTTATTTGTTTATAAATAAAAGCATAAAAGCCTTTTTAAATTTTTGACATTTGTGACAAAACTCAGTTAAAGCTTTGGCTTCCAAACTACAATACACTACACTACACTTTTCACTATGCCAAACACACATTAATTTTATTCTATGGAATGTGGACCCCTCCACCATCCATATTTTATTCAATATTTTTACACAGCGTTGCCACATTTATAAAAATAATAAATTTCGGATTAAAATTTTTATTTATACATATTTTTATTTTAATACTTTCACTGGGATAAAATTATTGATTTAAAAGATTTTTTTATACAAAGTTAAGCTAATGTTGATTAAGTATTTTTAAACTATTCCATACATATTTTTAATGATTTTCTTACTATTTTTCTCAAATTACTTTAAAATTTAGAGATGGTGTTGCAACTTGGAAAGGTCAGCAGCGTTGTCAAGATGGCGGCTAATTCCTAATGAAGCTATAAGAGGAAATCTTTTGATATTAAATTTGCTTTATTAGGCCGTTTTACAAACACTTTTTTAATACTATAAATTAATTTACCAATATGTTAAGGTAAAATGTATTTTATTAATTTTTGATATAATTAATTATAGGTACACTTGTCTGAAAAAGATTTAAAGAGAATATTCTATTTTTACTTTCTATAATATAAAACTGACAACACCGCTTAAAATTTTCATCTGTTTTTGCGCCGATCATAAGTCCATTGATGTTTTTCGGGGAGTTTTATGTCTTAAAACTAAATAATTGTGTTGTCAGCTGTTTTAAAAGTGTAAATGGGTGTTTATTTACGCTATGCCTTGTGGAACAAGTTTTTCTATAACGAGGTAATTAAAAAGAGTTAAAAAACATATAAAATACAAATTGTTGTGCAGATTGGACAGGCAAAACAATCGATTCTTGGGTTTATATTTATACTTTTTCGTTGTCATCAAATAGATGATTTGGTTTTATCTGAATTATTTGTTTAAGTACTTTTCCTCTTTTAATTATTATTTTTCTGTGGAAAACGGAGGTAATTTTAAAATAGAAAATATTATAGGTCAGTGATGTTCGTTTTGACATTTCTTTCTAGGACAACTTTGCTAAAAAAAGGTAATTGTCTGGAAAGTGGGAGCAATTCCGATTTTGATGAAATTTGGCATAATATGGGTTTTTATTTGGAGCGCTGATCACGAATCGGAAACGTTTAGTTTCCGAGATATCCATCATCAAAACTGAAAATCAAACTAATCATATTTTCAATATATTCCCCTTCTTTTTGCATACAATTCTTGATTTGAAGCCCTAAGCTAAAGTGGCACACAAATATTTGATGTACACCTTTTAAAACCCCGTTGCGTTGCGATTGAAAACGACTGAAAGTGAAGTTATGCAATTAATTCAAAAAAGTTAAAAGTTAAAATACATATAAAATGGGTTTTAAAAGGTAAAAATCAATCGTAATTTTCTAGAAACCTGCGGCAACTCCGATTTTAAAGAAACGTTTGTTCTTCAGATATTCATCATCAGACTTGAATTTTAAACTAATCCTATTTTTACAATTTCCTCCTTCTTTTTGCACACAATTCTTGATTTAAAGCTAAACTGGCACACAATATTTGATTTTCACCTTTTAAAACCCCGTTTTTTACGTATTTTACATTATTTTTGCATTAAATTGAATAACTATACTTTGAATCATTTTAATCCCAGTGTGCCATGAAGCCCTATGTGTATGTATGGTTGACGCATTATCAAAGAAAAGCCACACAATTTAATACAAAAATAACGTAAAAAACGTAGAAAAACGGGGTTTTAAAGGGTGAAAATCAAATATTTTGTGACACTTTAGCTTTAAATCAAGAATTGTGTGCAAAAAGAAGGAGGAATATAGTGAAAATAAGCTTAGTTCAAATTTGAACTTTGATGATGAATATCTCGAGAACGAAACGTTTGCGCCAAAATAATCTTTCAGATTCGTGATCAGCGCCCCAAAAACCCCCTAATACCAAATTTCGTTAAAATCGGAGTTGCCGCAGGTTTCTAGAAAATTACCTTATTTATTTATTTATTTATCACAAAATTTACGGGTAACCCCATTTTACAAAAGTAACAGATGGTGGAAACAACAATAAAATATAAACATACTTAAAAAAACTAAATAAAGCTAAACGATCACATTTCCGAACAATTACAGTATAACAATAAATTAAAAAAAAAAATACATATACAGTGTGTCCAAGATAAGGATCCTAAGCATGGGAATCTCAGTACTTATTGGAGATACAGCTTAGGTTAAATTAGGAAAAAGTTGTGGTTTTTAAAGCTTAATTACATGCCTTTTAAAAACTTGAAAAATTTTCATGGCCTGCTGAGATATTTGGCAAAAACCAAAATTTGACTAAATCCATTTTATTTTTTCTGACTTTATTTGAAGAGATATTAAAAAACTAATGACACTTTTTCATTGGCACTTTTTAGCTACTACATGATGGTTTTTTAGATTTTATACCCGACGTTTCGTTTTCAAGAAACCATCATCAACTTTATTTTTTTATATGGCTCGAAAAAAAGTACAGCCTGTGTCTGATCCCATTTTTTATTACACATTCAACATAGTATCACATTTCATATTTTAATTTTTAGTTAAAAGAAAAATTGCATTTTTCTATTTTTTTTTAAGTTATTTTTAAGTAGGCCTTGCAAAAAATGCTTGGACGTTAATACCTGTTACCGTATCTGTAACATAATTTAATATCATTATAAAATAGTATTTGTCCTTATTACCCTGCTTGTCGAGTTGTTGTTTTTAGAGCAATTGTTCTAATTGTTACTGTTGTCTCTATTAGTGTTTATTGGTGAATAACTAAAATCTTATTGTATTATTACGGTCGAATATGCAGGATGGCCATTATAATAGCCATGAAGATAAGTTTGACATGCTAACATTCTACATTTTCTGCTGCAAAAATAAATGAAGGTATCATTTCTGCAGTTAATGGATTATGGTAAATACATGGACCTGGTATTTTAGTTCCTAAAATTCCACACCACATATTAAACCCAAAACGTTCTTGATGTTTCGATATTTTCTTAACACGCGAATTTTGTTGGGCCTAGTAATGTGTATTGCGTATAAAGACAACAGTAACAATAAGAATAATAATTGCTTTAAAAACAACAACTTGACAAACAGGGTAATAACGACAAATACTATTTTATAATAATATTAAATTATGTTGCAGATACGGTAACAGGTATTAACGTCCAATCATTTGTTTGCAAGGCCTACTTAAAAATAACTTTAAAAAAATTTAAAAAATGAAATTTTTCTTTTAACTAGAAATAAAAAATGGGATCAGATACAAGGTGTACTTTTTTTCGAGCCATATAAAAAAATTAAGTTGATGATGGTTTCTTGAAAACGAAACGTCGGGTATAAAATCTTAAAATACCATCATGTAGTAGCTAAAAAGTGCCAATGAAAAAGTGTTATTAATTTTTTTATATCTCTTCAAATAGAGTCAGAAAAAATAAAATCGATATAGTCAAATTTTCGTTTTTGCCAAATATCTCAGCAGGCCATGAAAATATTTCAAGTTTTTAAACGGCATGTAAAAAAGCTTTAAAAAACACAATTTTTTTCTAATTTAACCTAAGCTGTATCTCCAATAGGTACTGAGATTCCCATGCTTAGGATCCTTATCTTGGACACACTGTATATATAATTATTCAGTATCACATTATTTATCACAAAAGTCTTCGTTTAAAGCCAGAGAGACTGCAATCAAAAATATTAATATTTTTATCCAAAGAGTTTAAGTATTTTAAAGCTCTATCTATCTGTGTGCCACTTTAACTTAAAATCAACAATTATGTGCAAAAAGAAGGAAAAATAAAGTGAAAATGAAGTTAGTTTCATTTTCAACTTTGATGTTGGATCGAGTGTTGGATATTTCGGGAACGAAACGTTTACAAAAAAGTCTTTCAGATTCGTGAGCAGCGCCCCAAAAACTCCCATACACCAAATTTTGTCAAAATTGTAGTTGATCCTACTTTCTAGACAATTACCAAAAAAAAAAACAATCCTTCAATCGTTTTTGGTAATTTTCTAGAAACCTGCGGCAACTCCGATTTTGACGAAATTTGGTATACAAAAACTAAACATAGCGTAGTTAGAATTTTAATAAAATTATTTATGTAAGAGATACGAGGAGAAATTGAAGAATTGACATTTTTGATTTTACCCTATATATCCTTAAATAGAATAAATAGCAAAAAACCATAAAGACATTTTTCGTAGAACTTTTTACGTAGAATCTACAGAAGGTAATTGATTTTTATACAGGGTTGCGTTAAAAAGTTACGATGTCAACTTGATGTTTTTCTTATGGAACACCCTGTATATTTTTTTACTAAATAATAGCTCTTGTCACTACGATAACAAATATATATTACAAAGTATATTATCTCTTGTAGTTTTTTAAATATTTTAATTTTAATAATTGTTTTTGAGCGTACCCCTATAAACACCTTTTTTAGTGACATTTTTTAAAATAATAATTTGAATATTTTTCATGATTTATACTAACCTTAATATACTTTTAAAAGTATAAACACAATAAACAAAAAATAATACCTACCTATGTACACCATTGTTAAAAAGTAGAGAAACAAATACATTTTTATCAACTTTCGTTTATATCTTAAGAATATTTCAATCAAAATTAGTGGTTGCCTGCATTTAGGCCCAAGGAAGCCTTGGCTCTACATTTTTAAACATTTAAACTATTTGTCTAAAATATATGTATTAAGACAAAAAGTGGAGAAACAATATATTTATTCAATTTTTTTTATTATACAATTAATATTGGGTTGCGAAACACTTTGCTTTTATAACCTCTATACATCTAGATTTCATCGACAATATTAGTTTATCAATATATTCATGAGATATGGAATGCCAAATTGTATTTGATTTGTGAAATTGTCTTAATTTTTAAATTTGTCCTTTTTGTTTCTGCCGCAAACGGCGATCCAATTCTTCCCAAAGATTCTCAATTGGATTCAGGTCCGGACTTTGTGCAGGCCATCTCATTGCGTTAATTTTATTTATTATTTATTTATTTACAGTAAAAATACTTACAGAGTACACACTCCAAATAGTACAAAAATTTACATTACATTACATATAAGTCTTAATATTCGCAATTAACCTGCCTTTTAAAAGAATTAAAACTAATATAACCAAAAATATCAAAAGATTGAAAATTTTTTATGTAGTTATTCATGAGTCTATCAGAAAAACGCTGAAATCCATAATTAGTCCTATGTGGTTGAATGTAAAACAAATATCTACATCTTGTAAACCCACTAGGTATTCTAAAACAAACTTGATAGCAGCTGGCTACAACATACTTGCCCATTTAACAGTTTATACAGAAAAATGCCATAGCTTTGTGCCTTCTTTTTCAAGGGAATCAATCCCAGCTAACTGAACACGAATTGTATATGGTAGTTCTTTATATGGAAATCTTAATTTATAAAAAAGCAGTTCTCATGAATATGACAATTGTACTTAGGACTCCAGATAATGCTATTATACTCAAGAACACTACGAACCAAACTGTTATATAAAGATTTTATAGCCCTAATGTCATAAATATTAGAAGACATTCGACGAACAAAGCAAGCCATGATTTCTTTCAGTAGGATGAAACTGACCTTGATTGAAGGATGCCTGGTAAATTAAACACAACGGATCGCCAACGACTGGCAACAATTTTTCAAAAGCAAAGATGGAATTCCATCAGCTCCGGTACTCTTGCTGATCTCCAGTGAAACAAGTTTGTTCTGAACCTGTTCATTTGAAAAAAGTAACTTAGAAAGAGTAACACATTCCGAATCTGACACTTCTAGTGGCCGCTAATCACTGGGATCTTTGTAGCAACTCTCAAAATGGCTGGCAAAGGCATCAGCAATTTCTGTCGGCGTTTGCTTTATCTCATTATTAAATTCTATATTTTTAGGAATGCCATGATCCTTCTTGAGACTGTTTACCTACATATGACCAGAAATATTTCACATTTTGTGGTATCATATGCTCGGTATTTGATACATACAAAAGGAAGCTCAGTTCAATCATTTGTTTTGACTCCCTACGCAGATTAGCATAGTTTATATAATCCTGTCTTGTTTTGGAATTTTTGTATTTACGCCTTATTTTTCATTTTAATAATATTTTTAGTATCTTCCGTGTATCACTTCGGATACTTGTTTCGCCGATTTTTTTTTTAGGGTACTGTTCAATGGCCTTAATCAAAAAGTCATAAAATACTTGAACCATGCAGTCGACATCCTTGCAATCCCGCAACAGCCCCCAATCAGTATTTAAAGAATATTCATTCATTTTTCGATAATCAGCCTTGCTAAAGTTATAGGCAGACTCGTCTTCATTTTGAATGGTAGGTAACTCCATGGTAGAAAAATGCACCTCCACTGGTACATGATGTTGAACTACATTACTAATAAATTGTTGAGCTGGCTTTATCCAAATGTCCGAGAAGTGGCTGCAAAAGGCAAGATCTAAGTATCGCCCATGCTCATTAGATATAGAGTTAATTTGCTGTAGTTCTTGATAAAATAAGCCCGTTATTAAAGCCTCTGCTGATGGTGATGTAAGCTCGGAAGGAATCAAAAAGCCGTTTTCGTTTGATCAGTCGACCATTGGAAACATCTGGAAATTCTTGCTTGAGGAAACTAGCAGAAGCAAATGGGTTATTTGTAACAAATTGTAAACAAAACGCATTGGCCTTGCAGTTTTGGGGCGGGGGGCTTTTAATAGTTTTTCGGATCTTTCAAAGTGAAATAGCCTTGCTTATAATAGATCTGTGGATGTTTAATTGCTTTGCTATTGAAGCTTGCTTCTCTCACCACTGTTAAATTTCTCAACAATTTTCAGTTTCATATCATCCGAAAAAATTAAAAAAATAACAATGATATTTCACCTGATAACCTAATGGCATCATCCACATATAACCAAATTTAAAAGTTTAGAAGACAATTTACAAGAATTTGGCTCTTTCATAAAACCACACATTTTTTTACTGTGTTCATACTTTATTATGGTTGGTACAAATCATAAAAAATAGCTTAATTATTATATTTAATTATTATTTTAAAATATCATTGTAAAAGAAGGTGTTTATATGGGGTATGCTCAAAAACAATTATTGAAATTTAAATAAAAACTACAAAAGATAATGATACAATGTTATATATAAATATATAAATATATATATATATATATATATATATATATATATATATATATATATATATATATATATATATATATATATATATATATATATATATATATATATATTTTTTTTTATCGTAGTGACAAGGGCTATCAGTTAGTAAAAATTATACAGGGTGTTCCATAATAAAAACATCCAGTTGGCATGGTAACTTTTTAACGCAACCCTGTATAAAAATCAAATACTTTTGTAGATTCTCCGTAAAAAGTTTTACAAAATATGTCTTTATGTTTTTTGCTATTTTTTGTATTAAAGGATTTATAGGGTAAAATCAAAAACGCCAATGGCCAATTTTTCAATTTTCCCTCGTATCTCTTGGATAAATAATTTTATTAAAATTCCAACTACGCCATTTTTAGTTTCTCCAAAATCGAGCCCATAACACCCACATCGGTTTTTAATAACTCCAGTAATAACTGTACCCTGTACAATGTACAGTAATAATTAGCAATAGTGTGATCATTCTTTTTAATTAAAACCTGGTTTTAAGTTTAATTAACCTGCTGCGATTGAGACAGGGGTTCTTTGGGTCGCTGAATTTAAATATGGCATCGGCGAACACCCCACGGATACCTGGTGCACCCTAACCTGGACGCGGACATCATCTTCGAAAACTTTCCCGACAAGAGTGCCAAAAACAAGCTGAAAATCATTGTGGGGCGCTGAATCCGAATTTCATGTCGGAAAAGAGCTGCCGAACACCTAGTACACCGAGCCCTGAACGTCGTCTCCGTGGCATTGCCAAATTCTGATTTAGCGTCCGAAAAAACCCTTCGCAACTTTCGGTTCGCCTTTTTGATTTTATCAGGAAAAACCAGGGAGACGACGTTCAGGGCTCGGTGCACTAGGTGTTTGCAAATTTGTTCCAAACTAAACGGGAATTTTAAAAATATGCAGTGGCGTAACATTTTTTCTTAAAAAATATTTACCTTAAACCCCTTACGGGCGACACTGATAATTTTTTTCTTCTTGAATGTCAAAAAGTGCTTAGGGGCGTCCCCAAAATATTTTAAAATTATGTATATAAAAGTTATTCCTAAAATACTTCTTCAGCTAATGACATTATCGCAGCTGATTAGCTGTGGCCACCGCGACTGCGCTTAGCTAACCCCACCGTCATGTTTGGTAGGTCCAACAGATTCACTAAGAAAATTTTGGACTTTCTTAAAATATGTGTTGTCTGCCGTTCACTGGCTCATTAACTAATAGTCATAAGTATAATAATTTATTTTGGTAATTATTTACAAACCTGACGCATCGCCGATATTCATATAATTTGGTATACAAGGTATATGAAACGAATATGAAAGAATTTACCCTATTTTCACTTTATTCCCCCTACTTTTAGCAATTGGCCCTTAATATTATATTTTCACCACTTAAAAACCCATTTTTCCATTTATTTAACATAAAATTGTAAAGCTTTACTTGATGATGCACATGAAATGATTGACAGTGAGGATTTGCAATTGTATGGAAAAAATGGGCAAAATAAATAAAATAATTGGTTTTTAAGACGTGAAAATTAAATATTAAGTTCCAATTTAGCGGAAAACTTAAGAAATTCATGCAAAAGAAGGAGGAGTATGATGAATTTAGGTTAGTTTGCTACTCAAGTTTGATGATAAATATGTCATGTGATACATGTTCAACTAAAAATTCTTACATATTCGAATTCAGCACCCCAGACACCCTCCTATTACCAAATTTTTTTAAACCCTTGTATCTTTTAAACTAGTGAGTTTAGGTATAGCATATGTTACACAAAGTCATGTTAACATTTTGTGGAGAATTCAAAAATCCAATAAAATATACACCATTCCATTTAAAAAAGGTAACTTGTGTCTATATCTTCGTTGTGATGCCCCCTGTACATGTAAACATATTTTTATAAAATAAATCTAAAATATATCTATAAACTTTATTTGGAAGACTTTTCGATAAATGAGCGCATTTGCGAATTATTAAGGGGTTCCGGGACTTTTTGCACACAAAACGAAAATTTGACTATATCGATTTTATTTTTTCTGACTTTATTTGAAGAGATATAAAAAAACTAATAACACTTTTCATTGGCACTTTTTAGCTACTACATGATGGTATTTTTAGATTTTATACCCGACGTTTCATTTTCAAGAAACCATCATCAACTTTATTATTTTATATGGCTCGAAAAAAGTACACCCTGTATCTGATCCCATTTTTTATTTCAAATTCAACGATGTATCACATGTCATATTTTAATTTTTAGTTAAAAGAAAAATTGCATTTTTTCTCATTTTTTAAAGTTATTTTTAAGTAGGCCTTGCAAACAAATGCTTGGACGTTAATACCTGTTACCGTATCTGCAACATAATTAATTATATTAATACTAAATAGAAAAAATGCTTTTAATGTTTCAATAATTATTAGAGCATTACTCTACAATTGTTTCGCCTTTCTAGGGCTTCATCAAGAGCCTTCTTGATGAAGCCCAAGAAAGGCGAAACAATTGTAGAGTAATGCTCTATTAATTTTTGAAACATTAAAAAGCAATTTTTTCTATTTAGTATTAATATTTAAAAAATGTTTCACAAGAAACCAACTGCGGATACAATTCAGGATAATTAATTATCATTATAAAATAGTATTTGTCGTTATTACCCTGTTTGTCAAGTTGTTGTTTTTAAAGAAGTTGTTCTTATTGTTACTGTTGTCTTTATACGCAATACGCATTACTAGACTCAAAAAATCCGCGTGTTAAGAAAATATCGAAACATGAAGAACGTTTTGGGTTTAAAGTGTGGTGTGGCATTTTAGGAACTAAAATACCAGGTCCATCTATTTACCATAATTCATTAACTGCAGAAATAATACCTTCATTAATTTTTTCAGCACAAAATGTAGCATGTTAGCATGTCAAACTTATCTTCATGGCTATAATGGCCAACCTGCATATTCGACCGTAATAATACAATAAGATATTAGCTATTCACCAATAAACAATAATAGAGACAACAATAACAATAAGAACAATTGCTCTAAAAACAACATCTCGACAAGCAGGGTAATAAGGACAAATACTATTTTATAATGATATTAAATTATGTTACAAATACGGTAACAGGTATTAACGTCCAAGCATTTGTTTGCAAGGCCTATTTAAAAATAACTTAAAAAAAAGAAAAATGCAATTTTTCTTTTAACTAAAAATTAAAATATAACATGTGATACATCGTTGAATTTGTAATAAAAATTGGGATCAGATACAGGGGTACTTTTTTCGAGCCATATGAAAAAATAAAGTTAAAAGTTAAAGGTATCTGAAAAACGAAACGTCGGGTATAAAATCTAAAAATACCATCATGTAGTAGCTAAAAAGTGCCAATGAAAAAGTGTTATTAGTTTTTTTTATATCTTTTCAAATAAAGTCAGAAAAAATAAAAACGATATAGTCAAATTTTCGTTTTTGCCAAATATCTCAGCAGGCCATGAAAATTTTTCAAGTTTTTAAACGGCTTGTAAATAAGCTTTAAAAACGCAAATTTTTCCTAATTTAACCTAAGCTGTATCTCTAATAGGTACTGAGATTCCCATGCTTAGGATCCTTATCTTGGACACACTGTATATTATTTAGGGTGTTGAATTTAAAATAGGGATGTTGACATTACCTTCCGGTATACCCGAAAGTGGTAGAACTCTCAAACTATTTTAGTCGTATATCCCCACTAACTTTATAATGTTCTCGAAATTTTCCGAGAAATTGATCGCAGCTGTTCCTGGTGGGACAACCTGTATATTTTCTTAAAAATTCACTAATTAAATCTAAGACTAATACACACTTTATAAAACGGTACAAGAAGGACTGTTTCCAGACTTTATAAATAACTATGTAATATTGGCAACATTATACATACATTTTTAATCAAACAGTAGATAATAGGGAGCCTTAGCCGAGGGGTAAACCCCTGAAGAATTGTGGTGTACAAGCAGATGGAATGGGATGGAATTATGTCGAAATTTGTGGAATTGCGTGGAATTGGGGAAAGTAAAGTGAAATTGTGATGGAATTTTGGGAAATTGTGGTGGAATTGTATGAAAAAGTGAAATTGTGGTGTACAGATTTTCGTCAGTGGTTTACTCCTCAATTTTAACATCAAAGTGTATACAAATTCCATACTTTTGGTATTTTTTAAAATTTTTATTTATTTCTTTATTGTTTTTTTGTTTTTTTTTATCCAACGAATTTCTAAGGTTAAACTGTTTTATATACCTAACACTGTTATCTGAATTTTCAAAAACACGAAATTCGTGGATACCTAATTTTTACCAAACCCTAAAGTAGGTAGTAACTGGGTTATCAAAACACAAGTATTAAGAGTAAGAAGCAAAATAGACAATAAGATGTCACACAGTGCAGCGAGCTTAGGGGCGTATTGGACAAAATTATTATATCCAGTGCAAATAAGGATAGACATATCAGATGTAGAATTCTTGCAAATCTCTTTGGAAAATCTTTATAATGATGATACAATATAAAGGGTGTTCAATTAAAAAACTTTTAGTTTTTCTCTTACCCTGTATATCTTAAGAGATAATAATAAAAATCTGATAACTTATTCGAAAACTACAGAATTAACCCAATAAACACCTTTGTTATATTGTAGAAATAAATAGAAAAAAGCTAAGGAAAATATAAATACATTTGTAATCAGACACCCGGTACATAATATACAGGGTGTTTCCTAACTACAGTACAAAACTTAAGGGGGTAATTTCTTATGTCTTTTTATAAATAAAAATTCCTTTGAACAAATGTCCAGACTTAATTTATTTTACTGCGATAAGGTTTTGTAAAAATGTCAATATTTTTTAAATCTTAAAAATCTTTTCACCAATTCGGATTTTTAGTACACTTATTTAATGTAATAAGGCACTTGTAAAGCTCTACCTAGATTAAGATTATTGGGTCCAGGGGCGTCTCAGTGGGCACTACAGCCCATAATATTGAAAAAAAATGGGAATGACTTTGTAAGTTTTTGGATTATTTTTAAATAAAAAAATTAAAAATGCAACTATTTTGTCTCTTATATTTTTTTGTATCTCACTTCATTTTCGAGAAAAAAATTGAAGCCACTTTAAGTCATTCTAAAATAAAGTGAACACACGTCCCGATTTTGTCGGGTAAGTCCCGCTTTTTGGCGGACTGGGTGTAAATATACAGAGTGTTTCGTAATTGCGGTAAGAAAATTTAAGAGTGTATTATTGAGTCAATTTCAGACAGAAATGCTTTGTTTCTAAGATAAAGGGTGTTACATATTGAAAATAAAATCGGTTTTTGAATAATAGTTTAAGTATGCCTTATCCGATTTTATTTAAATTTGGCTCTTGTATTTGTTAAAATAGGTAGTTTAATAAGCCCTAAACTAATTTTAAGTAATGAGAGCAGTGGCGGCGTGGGATTCATATTAGCTAATATTATTGACAAAAAATGTAAGCCACTGACTTTTTTGCAACTTTTATATTTTTTCCGGATGAAACACCTAAAAATACAACTTCTTTGGGTCGCTTGCTTAGTTTTTCAGAGAAAAATAAAATTCGCTAAACTGCATAGTCCTGGACCATACAAGGGCATTTTTTTCTTTGAAAGATTAAGTCTTATAACTTATTAGCAATTATGTAACAACAAAAATAAATACTTAATTAAACAAGGTTTATATCTAGTCTAACAAATTTTACTAAAAAAGTGTTTTAGAAATTTTAAGTGTTTTTTTTTAAAGATTAACTTGGGAGGTACCAGGTATCTTAGGAATGAAAAATTTGAGGACCTATGTTTATATGAACTTTTTTCATAAAATTGGCTCAGGAATACGCCCTTAAATTTTTTTACCGCAATTAGGGAACACCATGTATATATACAAAGGTTTTCGTGCAGAGTAGGACCTTTTTTTTTGCTTTTAAAAATTTTTGGGAGTCGAAAAATTGTGTTCATCATTGATTGTTTCTCATTGAAGCGTTTCAGCGGAGTTAAAGACCTTTTTTTTGGTCTTCAAAAAAAAACATTTTTGGGAAGAAAATGAATTTTTTCGATCTTATTACAAGTTTTCCCATTTGTCCCGCTTTGTATGATTAAAAGTATGGTCACTTTATACTAAAATGTATCCATAAACAACCTAAAATAAAATCAACAATTAAAAAATAAAAAATTTTAACCTTAGTAAGCAAGGAAAATGACTATTTTCGATAAAATACGTGACTGCTTATTTGAATTAAGGCAAATAAATGTTTATATTTTAATTTTGTTTTTTTAATCATGTTATTTTAAGGGTACTTTTTACAAGAAAGAGAAGTAGATTTAATTTTCTTTCTCGAAAAAAATCTAAAAACTTCAGAAAAAGTCAGTAGCATTTTTTTTAAGATTAGTAAATTTGCCAAAACAAAGCAATAAATAGAAATCACCATTTCCTTGAAAAAAAATTATAAAAAAATTGATGGACATCAAATATAACTAGATCTTAAGGATGTGTATTAAGAAATTTATATATATATGACTCCTCCATCATATAGGACTAATAAAATTAAAATAGCAACTGATTAAAATGTTAATAGTTCAGGAAATGAAAAAGGTAAAACCATGCAATTCTTTGGTCCTGCATGGATTAACATGAAATTTTAACAAAGCTAGGGAATAGCCCAAGGATTAAAATCTATATCAAACCAAAGGTCGCCAAAACTCTGGGGGTGGTTGCAAAGTTGGGTTGAATACTCAAAATCGGTATTCGAATAGTCCTCCTCACCTCATTTTTCCGTATTTTTATTCCCTTTGCTATTCCAATCATGATAAATTTGGTATTCGAATACTGCTTCCACATTTTCGGTATTCGAATACTCGGAACGTCGGTATTCGAATACTCGAAAAAATATTCTTCAAATACTTCAAAAGTATTCGAATACACAATGCCGAATACTAACCAAAAAACTATTCTGCCGAATACTGAATACCAAACACACAAATATATTCGAATACTATTCAGAATACTGAGTATTCGAATACGACCCAACTCTGGGTGGTTGCCACCTCGTCTCGGGGGTGAATATTTTTTATTAAAGATAAAGATAAAGATAATTTATTGATGCGAAATATACAGTTGTATTTGCACAGGTCATATTGTCAAACTTTAAAATCTAATAAATTTAAAAATCAAGAAATTCTTAAAATTATGGCTACTTACACTTAAATACATTGAAGCTAAAAATAACATAAAAGACAAATACTTTACTTTTACACTTTAAAATTTCTTTAACATTATAAAATTATAAAATTACTTTTACAAGACAAATATGTCGCTATTACAATTTAAAAATTCCTTAACACTATAAAATGCACATTTACTTAGCACCGATTTAATTTGTTTCTTAAATTTGTTACACTATTATTATATATTACATTTTAACCGCAATAATTAATCGAAAAAGTGATTCTAAGCAAAAAAATTCCATACATATTTTTAGTAAAACTAATATTTTTCAAGTTATTCGCGATTGAAAGTAACAATGTTTTGACGAAAAAATCGACGTTTTCCGCAAATAACTCGAATTTTATACATTTCATAAAAAAAAAAACTGTAGAAGGCAAAAATGTAGCTTTTAAAAAGACAAAATTTATTAACAATTTTTGTTCTCTTTTTACAGTTATTCCTCTATGACCAATATATTTACAAAGTTATGAGCGATTAGAGTAGGAGTTCTTTTGGTTAGTTTTCCGAAAAAACAAGGCTACCACCTTGTACCAAGTGTCAGGTTATAAATTTACACTCTCTTAATTTTTTATTTTTTATTGTACAAAATATACAAAAATATTAGTTTATTTGATTAATTTTTTAGTTTTTAAATCAGCAATCAGATTTCCATTATCTCTTATGATTCACTGGGTACGAAAAAAAGTACAAGTTTTTAAATGAATCACCATACAGATTTTATCACAGGTAAAACATATTTTAAAGAGCTTTAAAAATGTCATATTTAATATAGGAGGGGCCTAGGTTTCATGTGTACAATCTCCATTTATACTTTTAAATAACTCAGTGGGACAAATGTTTCAGAAGTGATAAATCACTTTTAGGCCATCACAACATCCATGACAGAGTGTTCAAACATAGGAAAAAATAAATTACATGCAATGTATAGATTCTTTGTCGAATTTTTTATTAGATATAACATGAAAATCTAATTTTTGAGATCACTTTGAATATATGTATATATATTTACCTTTATTAGTTTTGCAATTATAAGCATCTAAATCTGTAGAATAATTTTTAATTTTTATAAGAAACGTATTAAATTTACAACCCCTAACTGTTTTATTTTTTGATGTATAAAACAAATAAAAATATTGTTTTCTTGTGTTGATTCTGTAGTAACCATATTTGTCACCAGATTGTTTTTTTGTTTAAATATTATATTTTAACATGAAATACCCTGAAATAACATTAAAACGATGTGTTACAAAAATACAACATTTGATATACAGAATCAGCTAGTCAGGAATGTAAACAGGCAATGCGTGGAAAAAGACGATTGGATGACTACTAGTTTTAGTATAGTTCAGGAAATTAAAAAAAAACATACTTTTGTCATACCCTATATATCTTAAGAGAAATTATAAATTTGATTGGATGGTCTTCTTGTTGAGTACACGCTGGAAAGAATGGGACCGCTTCGGTTCTAGTCCGAGTATACGGGCTGACCTTGTTCAGCCCTATTGACCCCTATGAACTGGCCGATCGCCTGAAACAAAATAAAAGAAAAACCCCCAAAAACCCAAAAACTCTAATTAAAAAAAAAAAACGACGTTTCGGTGGCAAGTCTGCCACCGTTGTCAAGTTAAAAATTAAGTTAAAAATAAAAATAAAATATTAACTAATATTTAAATTAGAAATGATTAAAATTTAGATTATTTTTATATCTCAAACTGAAAATAGTTTGACATATGTGTCATGTGTCATGTCATGTCATCAGACTTGCCACCGAAACGTCGTTTTTTTTTTTTTTTTTTTAATTTGAGTTTTTTGGGTTTTTGGGGGTTTTTCTTTTATTTTGTTTCAGGCGATCGGCCAGTTCATAGAGGTCAATAGGAGCTGAACAAGGTCAGCCCGTATACCCGGGACCAGGACCGAAGCGGTCCCATTCTTTTCAGGCGTGTACTCAACAAGAAGACCATCCAATAAATGAATCCGCCTCAACCAATATAGAGCATATCTCCTATAAATTTGATTACGGATTTGAAAGTACAGTAATTTGTACAAGTAATTTTGAAATACAAATAAAGTACAGTAATTCTAAAGTACAAATAATCTAAAAGTTTATTTATTTTATATGAAAGAGGATTAAAAGTTTAAGGGGGTGTAAATTTATAACTTGACAAACTGTACCTTACCCAAAAACCAATGATGCTTGGTCTTTAGGGAATTTTATTACTTTGTAACTTATGCGATTCGTTGGTTGCCCTTTGAACTATAGAATTGTTTTTTTTGTAGGCGATATTAGGCTCGCCTTAAAATGAACATTATGCGTAAACTTCGGGGGAGGAGTCTCTGCGACCTCCTCCAGCTCCGAAAATATGGGCGACCCATCGTCGCCCCACACACAATTGGGGCTGATGCATCTGAAGAAGTTATTTTTGGAATTTATGCATCCCCCTCATCCGCTGTCCGATAAGGAAAAAGAGGATAAACTGTATAATATGTTGCCCCTTTTTTGTAAGGTAAGTTTTAGCATTTTTTATCGCTACATATATTTTAGTCTAAAGATTTACCAGGGTAGATCAAATCTTAACAAGCTTACCTACTTGTATAGTGAAATTAACAAGGACACATACTTACTTTTTTAAAATAATATTTTGATTTAACCATTGTTTCCTCATAGGCATTTCTGCCGTATAAATAAAAATAAATAAATACTAATAAGCATAAAGTAGAAGCAAAAGGAAAAGTAGAAGCAATTCCGTCAGTCAATATGAATAATCATTACCTTATACTTGCAAGCAAATACTTTATTAAAACAAGTAAATGCTCCTAGTTAAAGTGTTAGAAATTCGTAGGCATACAGGGTGTTTCTTACAGGTGCCCTCTATAATTTTTTAACCTTTTAAGATAGAAATGTAAAATTTGGTATGTCCTTATTTGATATAATTGTGGATTGATTGATGTATTTACTTGGTTTTTTATTACTTTCGGTTTACCCGGAAATGACTACTACTTTTAAAGTTTAAATTTCACCACCGGTATATTTTATCTTATTTCGATAGAATATGACATTCTAAATACAAGGACACCTCACATAGCACTTTTTGACATTTCTTCTGTCAATTTTTTTAAATATTTTTTCCCTCTGTATAGAGTGCTATGGTTAATATACAAGTGGGTATAAACAAATTAAATTAATTGTCTTTAGTTTTTTAGTACTCCTTATATATGAAGGAGTTAAAGTTGCAAAATTCCATTTATGGTCATAACTTCTTTTCTTTAAATGGAACAAGGGGGCTCGTAAGCATATCCTAAAAGAGCATTTTATTTCGAAATATATATTATTTGGGATTTCGGGAAAGAAAGAAAATCTGTTTATATTGTTGTCGTTTTACAAGTTATTGGTACAAGCAACTAACTTTTACTATATCAATGTAAATGCGGCTTTAGAATTGTAGAGTGGCAGATCCACTGCGAAACTTGAATATTTTTGTAAATCAATTTTATCCTTTATGCCTTTCTTAAAAAATTGAATTAAATACCTTCTTGTAGGTTTTTGGATCCAGCCCATCATGCGACATGAATGAAAAATTTTGGGATATATTAGCGTTCTGTCATCAGGTATCACTTTTAATGGTGTCCGAAATTAGAAAGCGTGCTTCCAATCAAAGCACTGAAGCTGCAAGCTCAGCTATTGCAAAGTTTTTGGAAATTGAAAATTGCGAAGAATCAAGTAACGGTTGGATGTTGCTATCTACTCTAAATCTATTGGCTGCTGGAAATGGTACTCTAGTACAGGTAAGTAAATTTTTAATGTATTGCTAATTTTTATGATGAAGGCTTAGTTCATAGCAAGTAAGTCTTGGATTATAGATTCGGCCTTCTATTTAAAGGTTACTTTTTGACCATCGGTACTATATAAAGGACACCGCCATCTGATGCATCTATATTCTTATATGTCTGTAGTTAATAGTCATTTATAATAATAATAATAATAATAGAAAAATCTATTTGGATTACCTTTCTATATATTTAAATTACTTCATAAAAATAATAGCATTTATTTCAGGTTATGTCGGAGGTGTCAGTACCATCAACTCTAGTCAAGTGTCTTTATCTTTTCTTTGACTTACCTGAAATCCCGGAAAAGGAATCAAATACCAAAGATAGTAATAGTGATTTTACTCCACATGAAAGGCGAATATTGCTACAAAAGATTTTTGTCCAGGTAATAAATTTTGAGATTAGAGCTGTTAAAAAATTAACAGCTATAGTCTGTTTAAAGTTTTGTGCTATGTCGGTGTGATCGACTAATAAAATAAACCCTTAAAGATAATCCCTTGTAATAAAATCATTAACCACATTTTACAGACCTCAAAGAAACAATGACCTATTATTACTTTCACAATAAGACCCTGCTCTCCCGACTACCGTTAATCGTTTTAGTGGTCTTTTTAAGGGGTTATTTTTATTAGTAGATTATGTCGACGGGAATTATTTCTCTAAAAATTCTATACCTTAATATGCTATAGTTACTTACCCATCCCACAGATTGATTTTTTTAATTGATTCAAAATTGACTTGATTTTTTTGTTTCAAATACTACTCCAATACCTTTATAACTTAGCAATTGCACCTCATTCTATAACTTAGGCTGAAAAAACCCAGATAAGGATTTTTTAAACCTTTCTTTAGAGGTATTACATATATTTAGAGACTACAATCTTTTTAATATGCTTTTATTAGCTTCACTTGTATGTATGTATATATGTATGTATGAATGTATATTCATATTCATATTTTATTAACCATAAATCATAAAAAATACATAAAATACATATGTTTTGGTACGTCAACACAATATTAAAATTGTAACAAGGTAACGAAAAATTTAAAAATATATATAACTTAACTTAAAAAGAACAAACAGAACCCAGAAAATAATGCCCGTCCAATTCATAAACTCGTCAATTGTATAAAAACCCTTGAATATGAGAAAGCCTCTAACCTTCCTTTTTAATATTTTATTGATAAATGTCTTATAGTCAGTGGGTATTTTATTATATATCTTAACAAGTAGTGATTCCCCTCCGGTGGCCGTTTTGCACAGATTTACCTTGGGTAGTCTTAACATATTTTTAGCCCTAGTAAGATATTCATGTACATCTGCTTTGCTTTTAAAATTGCTTTTATTTTTATGTACCCATAAAATTGCCTCCAATATATGCACCGGTAACAATCATTATTTTAAACGCTATAAACAGTGGTCGAGCATGTTCGTTATATGCGACACCACACATATACATGTAAATAAGTACTGTCAGAAACCGAAGTAGAAAACTTGTTGCAAGCTTTTATTTTAAAATGTCAGATACAGGTCCACCAAATTCAAATCTCATGCCTAATTTTATTGTTTGACACTGGGTGTCACTAAAAGAATAATTTTGGTGTTTGAACACGTTTTTCACCGGTCTTGATTTATCCTTTACTTAATAAAAGCGTGTTATTTTGGCAATAAATCAACAGAACTAAAAAGTGAAATATAAATACAGTTTAAAAAACTAAAAAACACTCTTTTATAGTATAACAAACTAAAAAGTAAGAAATAATAATAGTTTAAAAACTTAGAAACACACTTTTTAGGCTCATCGAACAAAAAAGTTAAAAATAATTTTTGTAAAAAGCGTGGTCGCTTTGTGCCATATCTTATATACATCATACGTATATCGAGCTTCCGACGCTTATTAAAAACTTTTACTTAACCTGTTAACCTGCAATGTATTAATGTATGAATTAGTGTATGTATGACTTGTCGGGTGGAATGTTGCAACTCAATTTTGAAGTATTTATCTTAAATCGATTCAGCTAAAAAATTTACAATAATACTAGTATTTTTCGTTCATTATTGTTTTAGGATAATTTTTAACTTTTTCTTTTGATGTGCTTTAAAAGGGTGTGTTTTAGTTTGTTAAAATTATAAATATTTATTAAAAGTGTGTGTCATATCATAGTAAAGACAAAATTTTGAAAATTTAGAAACATACTTAATTTAAACCGCCTAAGTTAGCGCGATAAAAATTAATGGGACATTTTATTTTACAAAACGAAAACAATATGTGCAGCAAAAAACTGGGAAATTTTGCAACGGTGCCGATATCACAATTTCACACGCCCAAAACATCTTATGCCCAGTTTCACAAATATGGTTACCATCACTTCTGGGTTAACTATTTTGGCAGCACCAATCACGTTTCAGTATTTTGTTGTTTCTATGGTAACAAACCTATGGTTAGTGTTAACCAATTATTGCGAAACTGGCCGTTAGACAGCGATCATGTATGCATGCAGCTTAAGCAGTTTTAAATCTTTAAACATTGCAGTACTTTTTACTATCCAAGTAATTTTATATTATTTTATTTATTTTTAGCTCCTGGTTCGCTTATGCAGTCATAGAATACCAGCCGAAGAGTTGGCTAAAAAGGATGACTTAACCTTACTCTTTTCTGCCATAACATCATGGTGTCCTTCATACAATGTCATGTGGAGAAAAAGCGCCGCTGAAGTTTTAATGACATTATCTAGGCATGGTTTAACTCCCCCAGTAGTTGGATATATACACAGTAAGTTAGACAAAACATTTTGAAAGTAGACAACTTTTAAATGCTTAATTAGCAGGTGATATGATGTCACATGCTATTTAAAGGACAGGAAAATTCCTAACAAACCTTCCTACTTCTGGGATTTTTACTCAGTTTTTTTCTTTGCTTCTTTTTCATGTTTTAATTTCCTTCCTTGTATTGTATTCTAAAGAATGGGGTGGTTCGGCTGGCTTCCTACTTTGACCTTTGCGGTGGGTATTTCTAGATACTGTTATGCTCTAAGAGTAATAGTGGAGCATGTAGGTATGGATGCAGCATTGATTGCTTATCATGCATATGTTCAGTCAAGGTTAAGGTATGGTCTGATTTTTGGGGAAATTCCACCGATGTATCTAGAGTTATGGTGTTACAGAAGAGGTGCATTAGGAGTATTTTTAAAATGAAACAGCAAGAAAGTTGTAGAAGTGTCTTTATTGAAAGAAAAATTTTAACACTGGTTAGTATGTATATACTTGATTCTGTGATATTTGTACGTGAAAACTGTGATATGTTTACCAACTGTGATATAAAACACCAATATAATACTAGGAATAAGAATGATCTTCTCTCAGAAAGGTGTAATTTCTCATATATACAAAAAATGTGCAATACACCATAATAAAATTTTTTAACAACTTTACTGAAAGCATACGTAACTTGCCAATCCATAGGTTAAAATTAATTGTTAAAAATTATTTGTATAATAGGGCATTTTATACTCTGGAAGAGTTTTACAATGATAAAGATAGAGAAAATTTAGTGAAATAGTTGTTTTAAATTTTAAATTTGTTTTAAATTTGTATACTTAGGTTGGTATTTTAAATTTAAATTTGTATTCCTAAATTGGTTTTAAAATGTTAAATGTTTAGATTTAATTAAGATAGAGATTAATTAATTACTGTTTTATGACATTGTTCCACACCCTTACGGGTTTTTTTATGTAACCTTTGTTATATGGAATAAATAAACAATTACTACTACTACTACTAAAAAGATCTTTTGTGGATACCCTACATTGGTTACAATGGTTGGACAGAGAGTCTTTTTATATCTTTTGGAGTCAAGAATATTTCTTTCAGATATTTTAGCCTCTGGCATGTTAATTTCGTACCTTGGCATAGTACATAATATATGCTACGCTGTTTCGCTCGATCGATCACAAAACCTGCAGCGATCGTTGTCGGTCTTTCCCAGCTTTTGAAGTGGTACCTCAGAAAGTTCGTTCTTTTAGCTCTAATGGTTTTTAGTGTATATTTGGGCAATTGAGAGATCAATCTCTTCGCCTGCCTTTGTCCTGGAACGTTATGGTCTCTTTTTACCTTTGTTCCCATTTTCTAAGTTCTTCCTTTAAGTGACCTCTCGTTATGTCGCATAATGGTTCCGGTCCGTAAAACGGGGCCTGTGCACCTCTTGGCTATTTGATCGGCTATTTCGTTGTCTTCCGCCCCTTTATGTCCAGACACCCGCATCATCTGTTGTTTGTAGTCAGTTGATTAAGTGATTGTCGGCAAATTAGGCATCACTGTCTGGGGGTTTGGTCAGAGCTTCAGTTTGAATACTTGCCATTATTCTGAGGTTTCCTGACTTTAGTTTACGTATCTGTACTACTCTCGAGACACTAAACAGGACCTCTCTCCTTACGCTCAAGTGAAGCGGGAGCAAGCCCAACATTGTCTCCATGGAGGCGGTTGAAGTAGTTCTCATCGACGCTGTAATAACTAAACAGGCAAGCCTCTGTAGTTTTTAGCTTCCTTGTGTCATTATTCCTTCGGTTTTTGGCTCGACACCATGAAGGATCTCCTTCCCTACCAAAGGCGAAAGAAGAAATGATGGTGGCACACCCGAAGTTAAACAACTATCCCTTAAGTCAAATCTCTGGGTGACATGTTTGCGGTCGAAAAAAGTTCAAATCTTACAATTACCCGCCTTTAATTTTATTTGAAATTGACCAATGAGAGTGAAATTAGCGTTTCGCAATTCGCTTTTCGCTTCTGTATAAACTAGCAAAAAGCAGGCGTCCCTCGTGCGGAGAAGCGGAACGAACTTGACAAATTTCTTGAATTGGGCTGGCTTATTTAAATCTTAAAAAGTCATGTGACTAAATAAATCAATCAGATTAAAGGAAATTGGCAGTTCTGATCTGATTTTACGCACATGAGACGCCGGCTTAAATATCGCGCCAGCTGAGAAAAAGTCGAAAAGTGCGCTTTTTAAAGGTTACATTGCTACTTTCCCAAAGTAAAAAGTGCATGTTTGAATACCGCGTCCTTACTAATAGAACTTTAAATACCCCGCTCACTTTTTAGGTAAATCATGCGTAGCTTTATGTATAGAAAATATGAAAAAAGTACCTGAACTAGCACCTTTAGAACGTGTAGAGATGTTTGTTACTGTCTTTTGTTTCCTAAAAGATTCCAGTGAAGTATCATCCACACTTTTGGATGACTTTAGACAAGCACAAGGATACGTATTCCTCTCAGAGTTTTTACTCAAGTAAGTGTTTTTATTTTTATTTACTGACAATAGCATCAGAATACATAGTATAATTACAGCCGCAAAATTATAATCGTAACTGATATCACCAAAACGTAAACAGTTACACAATACATTACCAACAACTCTAAGTAGTAATAAATTTATTCATATTTGATGGCAGTGTTTAGTCACTAAATGCGTAGAACTATGCACAAAATTCCTCCAAGAGTATATTATATTGAAGTATACATCCTACTTTCTAATCCCACTGTGAGCAACGATTCTCGGATTTGGTTATCTGAAGGTCCGATATGGGATCGGATGTATGCGTCGGGTATACCAACCTTATCAGTTGACCTTCAGATAACCCAGTGGTTCCCAACCGATGATCCGCGGACCACTGCTGGTTCCTGGAAGCATCTCAAGTGGTCCGCGAATCATGCCAATAAATAAGTAACAAGAGTCGACACAACATTACCTGAGCGCGTATCACGGCCGACTCCAGCGCGTGAGTGCAAGGGTGATCCACAGCATAACGGAAATTTTGTCCAGTGGCCACCAGGACTAAACTTTCTACATTTTTAAGTTAATAATAAGGGTTTTGCCTAAAAATAAGTAGAAAATAATATGTTGTTTTCAAGGAAGACGTCCATAGTTTCCATGACCCCAAACCTGGTCTCTAGGTGGCATTTTTTTAAATCCAGAAAGTACTACTGGCACCCACACCAATTTTACGTTACCTTTGGTAATGAAAATTTTTTATTTTGGAATTTGTGAAATTTGTGTTTTGATGATAAAATAACAAAAAAACACACATATACCGGGTGACAACGAAATTACTATTCAGCAATTTATTTTCTTCAGTGCAACCGTATAGTTTTCAAATTTAAGAACGTTATATTGTATCACCGGACGCAAATTTTAGATATAATAGCATCTATGTATTACTTCCGGTTTAACCGGAAGTAATATAAACTTTGATATTTTAAACGGAACACCCTGTATATTTTTTAAATTTAAATTCTACGTATCATTCCTGATATAAAACCTTAAATATTTTCATAACCTAACTCTTTTGGTTTTGGAGAAAATGGCGTTTGAAAATGTCTAAACAACACCCCAATATGCAGTTTTATGGGAAAACAAATAAACATTACAAAAATTTTAAATGCTTAAAATAGTTCTTTTAAAGACTCTACCTTCAGAGACCATTATAATATTACTTTCTGTTTAACCGGAAGTGCTGTAAAATTTGAACTTCTAAGTATGATAACCCTGGTAATTTTAATGGAACACCCTATATATTTTTAAGATTTCAATTCTTTAAGCTATTTCTGATATAAAACCTACAAACGGCGTTTGAAAAAGTCTAGACGACACAATATCCATGACACTGTTTGTTGTGAGGTTGTTCGGATCTTTGTAAACTCCGTTTTCTCTAAAACTAAAAAGATAGGTTATGGGTGTATTATAGGTTTTATATAAGAAATAGCTCAAAGAATTTAAATCTTAAAATATATAAGGTGTTCCATTAAAATTATCAGGTTTATCATACTTGGAAGTTCAAATTTTAATGCACTTCCGGTTAAACAGGAAGTAGTATTATAATAGTGACCTGAAGGTAAAGATTTTTAAAAAACTATTTTAGGAATTTTAAATTTTTGTGATGTTTATTTATTTTTCCATAAAACTGCATATTGTGCTGTCGTTTGGACATTTTTAAACGCCACTTTTTCAAAAACTAAAAGAGTTAGGTCATGAAAATATAATAGTTTTTATATCAGGAATGCCTGTGAAATTTAAATTTAAAAAAATATACAGGTTGTTCCATTTAAAATATCGAAGCTTATATCAGTTCCGGGTGAACCGGACAGATGATATTATATCTAAAATTGGCATCCGATGATACAATAAAACGTCCCTAAATTTAAAAACTATATAGTTGCACTGAAGAAAATAAATTGCTTAATAGTGATTTCGTTGTCACCCGGTATAGAGGATTTGCTTGTGAATGTTAATTTTTTTCGGGGGGAGGCTACCCAAAAAAACAGCTTTCTTTAGTAAATTCCAAAAACATTTTTTCACCAAAGTTTTTCTCTTGAGGGCAACAGCATCTAATATACAGGCTGTATATGACGTAGACGGTTAGAGATCAGGGATGGTTAAATTGGGACAAAATTGCGCATTTTTATGCTTAAAAATATTTCGTTTTAAATCTGGATTTTCCTGATAATTCCATGATGGCTAAATATTTAAATTTCTGGAACGGAATATTATTAAGCATAAAATTGCGCAACTTTGTCCAATTTAACAAACCATGTGTGCTCTTCGAATTTGTAACCCCCTGTATACTTGATGCGGGAGTTTTCTCTCTGTTTTTGAAAAATTCTAGTTGTGCATCTGTCGGGTCAATTTAATTTTATAGTTATTAATATTTTTTTTAGGTTAGAAAATGATAAATCCAATGAAGCTCAAGAATCCATAAGAAATTTGGTGCTAATGATTACTTCACTATGTATGTGCGGTTACATAGAACTAAAACCATCTCAAGCCTCAACCGGATCTTTATTTCAAATGCAAGGTTTTATCTTACCGCAGCCCTCAGGTCGAGGGACGAGTGTAAGAAACATTCAAGCCTTCCACGTGCTGCAAAACACTTTTATAAAATCGAACTCTACTCTCAGTTGCAGCACCATCTTAGATGCTATTTCTAGCATTTATCATTCCGATAACGCTAATTATTTCATTTTAGAAAACCAGAACACTTTGAGTCAGTTTACCGAAAAGATACACCACAAACCGCCGGAAATTCAAAAAAGTTATTCGAGCTGATCGAATTTCTAGTATTTTCCTTGAACTTTGTACCATGCAAAGAGCTCCATATCCATGTCAATTTTTTGAAGTCTCACAGTCTGAATCATATTGAATGTAGCATATCATGTATGAATACCCTTCTAAATATCCTCAAGTATAATGTAATTTTTAAAGATGTGTATCGTGAAGTAGGGTTACTGGAAGTGTTTGTAACGCTGCTCAGTCGTTACGCGAGCTTTTTGGAAAATAAGAAGTCTGCTAAAAGTAAGGGCAAGGAATATGCTTTACCTGCGGGTCAGGCAAAATTGGGTGGCATGGTTATTGAAGCCCTAACTCTGCTTTTGAATGGCAATCAAGCTAACTCTACTGTTTTAAGAGAGTGTGGAGGAGCTAAATGTGTTCACGGATTAGTGCAGTATTTAGATTGCAGGTAAGAAGTAATTATATCAAATAACAAATCAATATACTTAATTTTGACACAGGACTGCAAATATTGCGTTTCTATAAAGATTCCGGCAAACAGCGAGCCCGACGTGACGTTAGCGGGACATCAGTGCGTCAATGTCATATAAAAACACGTCCGTAAACGCCAGCCAGGACGGCGACATGACGCTAGGCAAGGATTTAATGTATTAAAACGCGTCGATGCCGCGCTGCTGTTCTGTCGCGCTCGCTGTTTCCCGGCAGCAGCACAACACAAAAAACATATGAGATAGAAGGTAGATTAAAATGTCTAATTACATTCATAGAATGCACAACAAAGATTTCTAAGCATACAGATTAGGGTGTATTATTAATAACCCGTTTAATTTAACTTTTGTTAAATAAATCTTCATCTTTTGCTTTATTACGTCACTTTACAGAAATATTTTTTACGGAATTTAAATTAAAACTAAATTTGATAATAATTTTTATTACTTAGAGAAGTGGATAGAAAAGTATAAATATTAATTAAAAAATATATATTTTTTTATTTTCCCCAGCAATCAAAGGTAATAAGAAAACATTTATTCAACATGTTTTTTCACTGTTTATGGAAAATAACTCTTTTTCAAAATGTAAAAAAAAATCAGGTGTAGTTAAGACCATCCGTGGACATGCTGTATTGCAAAATTGTAAAAGTAAATCCATATTGATAGTAGTATACATTTTCTTAAGCTTAGCACTTAGTATAGTTAATAAATGACAAACTCCTGTTAAAAATAGTTTTTTTGTTTTAGGTACGCCGCTTTAGGTATAATTAAAGAACTTGTGTTAACTAGTGGAGGAGATGATGATATGAATCAGTTACTCAATACTTTACATTCAGCTTCTAGGACTGAACTCGATTTAAAAATCGATATTTTGGAAGCGTTAAGGCTGTGTCTTAAGGAATCTCATAGAACTAGAACTGTTTTTAGAAAGGTAGACTCTTATTTCTGAAAATGTTTTTATTAAGTACAAATGCCATATTAACGCCCGAAATATTTGTTACTATTGAATTGTTTTGACATTTTCAATTATTGTTATGGTTATGAAGTCTCCATAACATTACAAACAAATGAATAACGTGTCTTTTTAACAAAGTTTAAAAGACAAATCACACGCCCTTTTGTTTATTTTGGAAAACAAACAAACAAATGATGTTTTGCTAATATGCAAATGTATGGAAAGGGAAAAGCTTGATGCCATACCTCCGAAATTGACAGTAGTAAAAAAACAATCATATTAGGTTATAAAAAGTTTCAGATAAAGGCAATTGATTATAATAATAATTCCCTAACCTAGAGACAAAACTATAAACTTGGCAATCTTTCAAATATAATTTTTAAATTCTTCATGTTAAGTTACTCTTTCGCACAAAATTTGGTTTATTCATATTTCTGCGGTAAGATGGCAAAACCCGATATGTCATTTTTAGTAAAATATTCAGGAGAGATATTTTTAACTTTGGTGCGTTCTGAAAAATCACAATTTTAGTACAATATTTAAATTTTGCAACTTAATATGAAAAAGTTAGTGCAAAATTTAAATATTGTACTGAAATTGTGATTTTTCAGGACGCATCAAAGTTAAAAATATCTCTCCTGAACATTTTACTAAAAGTGACATATCGGGTTTTGCCATCTTACCACAGATTTGACGGTTGCTGAGATAATCTACTAACTCTGTATTTGTTTTCATGCCAAACTGTTCAAGTTAATTAAACATTGTCGTCACCACATAAAATGGATATTAACAACAAGTAAAGGCAACTCAAATTTCAAATTATTTTAGGAAATCATAGAAAATCCACTAGCTTGCAAAACCGCGGTGCAATTTGGTAATTTAAACTTGTGTGTTGAGAGTATTGTCCTTGTTGAACTTGGAGAAATTTGTGATTGAAATTTTGTAATTCTGCTTACAGGACGAATGAACAAGAAGTTTAAGTTTAATGTTATATTTGATTAGTTTCTGGAGTTCATTTTGGAGTTTTTTATTTTTAATGCGATATATTGATAAAAATAGGTTTTGAAAGTATGTGGCAAGTAAAGACTATTTTGTGTTAACAAATTTTTTAAGTTTTTGAATTGTTCACTGGATCAACTCTTAATACCAAGTAAAAGAAAGTTTATTGCATTAAATAAATAGTTGGTTTTCAAACTTAAAAGTACTGTTAATAAATACCACCAAAATTAAACCAGATACAGCTTTCTTCCTATTTTTTTCCTAAAAATGTTTTTATACCATGTTGTAAAAGTTGATTTTAAATGACAGAAATTGGTGATAACACTAATAAAAATTTTGTGAATAAATCGTCATAAGCAAAGTCAATCATACCTTTCCTAAGTGCAGGGGTAAATTCTGATTACTTTTGAGTATAATTGGCTTAACGTCTAAATTCGATTATGGTACATTGGTATGGTGTTTATCAAGAATACAACACCAAGACCCAAAATAATATGTTTTTTTAGGCAAATGGATTTATCTACATAACCAGCGTACTAGTTGCCCTAGAAGGAAAACTGTGCAAAAAAGAGACAAACCCTCAAGTTATGAATCTGTTGGTTCTAGTTTTTCAGACTATCTGTACCGCAATGCGGTTCGAGCCTGCAAATGCAAAGTTTTTTTATTACGAAGTTTGCAGGACCAGCCTCTGTGATACACTTAAATTATTAGGATGTTTTTCCGCCGAAAAGGCAGATAAAATTAGTGAGAGCGACTTTGAACCTCCCCAAAATGAATATCAGGAAACATTCCACAAGCTATTTATTGGATCAGTAACAGATTTAAAGTAAGTGTTTTTTAACAACTTTTTTTTTTTTAAATAAATTTTTATGGCTTTGTTCTTAAACGGTGTTCTTATCAACCTAGAAAACATAAAACGTCAGGGAATTCGTTTTTCTCCGATCGAACGGAAATCTACATATTTCCAATATGTTTTCTTATCTCCAAAATGTATTAAAGATATACATACATATGGCGAAATCATTTAATTGATGTTATTTATTTAGGTACACGTCAAATCGGATCGTTTTCCTATAACAAAATAAAGAAAAACCCCCACAAACCCCAAACAATTTAAAATAAATATCTAAAAATCGATGTTTCGGTGGCAAATTTAAGCTTTGGTTTTTAGGATATTCCGAAAAATGTTTAATATTTGATGTAAAATTTTGTGTTGTTTACCCAAATAAATACCATCAATCCAAAATGTAATATTGCTGTAGCTAGAAACGTTGTTATTAAACGGTTTTACTTAACTTGGCCTGTTTATTTATTTCGGTCAAATCTAGTAAATTACTTCTCTGCTACCTCAACATAAGTATCAAATGAAAGGGCTTGATTGGTAGAATAGAGCTCACTGTGAAAAAATTAAAATCCAAGATGGCCACCGCCACAAAATGGTTGATTGCATATTTTATTTCACAAGTACCTCAATATGGGTATAAAATGAAAGGGCTTGGTTGGCAGAAAAGAGAGCACTATAAAAAAAATAAAATTTAGGATGGCCGCCGCTTCAAAATGGCCATTAAAATATTTTCCTCAACTACTTTAATATAAAATTGTTGGTTAGTTTTGATTAGTTTTATTAAGGCATTAAATGAACTCAGTAAAATAAAAAGGATTAACTAACAACAAAACTGAAAACTTGAAAATAATTTATGTAAAAAATATGTTAAACGGTTTTATTGCACTAAAAGCTAAAAATAATTGGGTAAGTCCTAACTAGCAGATCGCACCAGTATTCTCATCAATCTGGGTTACTGATCGGACAAATAATAAAATCGTTGGGCACTTGACATTTTTATATTCATATTTACTTTGTCTACGCAACGCCCAATGATTTTATTATTTGTTTGATCAATACCCCAGATTGATGAGAAGATTGATGCGATCTAGTAGCTAGGACTTACCGAATTATTTTTAGCTTTTAGTACAATAAAATTGTTTATCATATTTTTTCCCTATTTTTTTATTACTAAGAAATAATTTAGACATCTCAATTCAAATCTCGTTAGGTAATAACTCATATAATAAGCTCCCAGGACCATGATTCTTTACCAGTATTTTTGATTCTTTTTAGCATTCCAGACGATATATCTCCATCATTAGCTTACACAACCATCGTTTATAGACTGCTTTATGATTTGGCTTTGGATCTCTTTGACAGGGCAAATATGAATTCGGCTATATACGCCATTAAATCACCTCCTTCTCGAGACAACAAAGCGATACACAGGTATATACGGGTTATTATAACAACTGAGTAGTTGACTTGCTAAAATTATTTCATAGCACCTGTACCCTAAATGTACTTACTCATTGTAATATATTTAATAATTTTCAGTCTGAGTCGAATAATGGGGCTCAGAAAGACAAAAGATCCAGTATTAATAGTCTGAATTTAAATCCTCCTTCGCCAGATCCGATTGTTGTTCATCCTGGAGTTGTGATTTGTATGTTTCAGCTGGTACCTTGTATAAAAGTAAGTGTTTGTGACACAAAATTTAAATATTAGATTAAAATTTACTTGATATTATAAATACCAAAGCTAAAATGTTTTTATTTTAAGGATGACAATTACGAGACTTTTCTAAGCCTTCAAACCTACATAGCAGAAGTGATAAAATCTTTGGTGAGAAGCGAAAGAAATCAACAAGTTATGTGTGATAAGGGATTTATTACTTACCTTTTGGAAATTGGTTCAGCACCTTTGCAAAATGAAAACCATCCATTACATGGACCTTTGCAATATATGCTAGAAAGACTAGCTGCCCAAGCTTTAGAGCCGATTGATCTAAGGACGTTTTTAAGGTATAATTTATATAAATAAATTTGGTGTATCCATAGGTACCAAAAAAGTAGAAAATATTACAAAAATTAAAGAAAAAATTAATTATGGGCGATCTGTGGTCGGGTAGGGGGAGGGGGATTAAAATAATGTAAAATACGGTTCTTCTAGATTTTCGGCCACACTACAAGTCATATAAAATAAAGTTAAATGGCAAAGTTGTAGGCAATGTAAGGACCTAAGACTTTGGGCCGTATGAATAAACGAAACAAATGCTTTTGCTTATAAGTAAAAGGTATTAATTGTAATATAGAAATAAAGAAGGATTTACTTTAAATTTATGAGCATTTGCTTATAAGTGCGACTATTATTTACTTATAGAAAATTGAAGCTACTGAATAGCAGCAGCACGTTTCTATAAGTAAATACTCGCTTTTGTAAGTAAATGCTCATACATTTGAAGTAAATTCTTCTTTATTTCTATATTATGATCAATACCTTTTACTTGTAAGTCGTAAGTTGTAAGTTGTTAGTCGTTTTGTTGGTTAAAATATCTACTTTCTAATAGTGTCAAAAAATATGCATTACACCAGTAAGCGTCTCAGAAAATGCAAAAAAACTCGGATCCGATTTTTTTATACATTATTAGACCTAAAACCCATTGAAAAATGTAGAGAAAATAACAGAAATTAATTACAGGCAATCTGAGGTCGGAAAGTGAGTTTTCAAGGGTAAAAAACGGTTTTTCTCTATTTCCGGCAAAATTACTAGTTATATGGAAATTCATTTTCCGAGAAAATTTACAGTGGTAATGTATTTTTTACACCATTATAAAGTAGAGATTTCAATGAACGAAACGACCACCAACTTTTTGGAGAATGCCGATATTTTGACACGTCAATTTTTGATTAAAAATACGGGTACTTTTTCAATATTAAGTCATAATAATGTGAAAAAATTCCTATTGTAAATCCAAAAATTACAGTACATTTGGTAGAAATAAAGGCAAGTTTCCCCAAATTTCGTTTTTTTTTTTTTTTTGTAAAAGGTAAATATAAAAACCAAAAACTTGGTTATTTGAATATTTTACAAAATATTTGAGGTTATGTAAAGAAAGTGTAAATACAAAAGTTGTAGATCTTTTTATTACCTAAACTTTACTATTTAACTTTTTTCCTTAAGTTTTCCTTAAGATTTGTAATTTGGCCGAAATTCAAGAAAAACAGTTTTTTACATTTTAAACCCCCCTCCTACCCCCTTCCCGACCACAGATCGCCCGAAATTTATGTTTCCTTTAATTTTATTATATATTTTCTGGCTTTTACAATGGCTTTATTGTACTATAATTATTTTTTGTTTTAAAAATTATCTTCCCTGGTCTATTTGCACTGATATGTATGTTTAAGTATTTAATGCTACAATAAATTACATTTAGTAAGTAAGTTATATGTTTTAATATACGGGATGTTCATTAACTGCTGCACCAAACTGCTATGTTAGAATGCTCTCACAAATAAATCGTTCTTAACATACAGGGCGTTAAACTTGAAAACCTGAAGTGCGTTTATGAATAAATGTACAGTAATCCTTGAACTCTGTTATAAAATTAAAATGAAATTTGAAATGTATTACATTGTAAAAGCAATTTTTAAACGCTACTCAGGAAATGTCATGTAAATGTCACTCGTAACCTGACATGTAACGTAAAATATTTAAAGATGTTTATTTATTTATAGACTAATATAAATTACAATTTTAATATATGTATAAATCAATCTACAAACAAATCAATACTTATTATTCCAATAATAATCTGCACCTAGATTTAAAAACCTGTATGTTTGTGTTTGTATAAAAATATCCTCGTTTAAATTTGAAATTTTTTTTAGTTATTTTGTGGTTTGAAGAAAAATTAGTAAAGTTGTTTTGACAATCAAAGTAGCATGAGAAAAATATGATTCTTTTTTTTTCTTTTTAAAAATTTTTAAATCTAAAAATTATGAAAATTTTGTTTGTTGAGATAAGTATGAAATGGGCAAAATCTGTAAATTGTAACTCCCTCGTAAGCACGTTAAGAATGTAATGCAGAGTTAAATTTCCAGACTATTTTTGAACGCCGAAAGACAAAAAGCAGCTTAATAAATAAAACATTTAGGAACGACATCTGTAACAAAATTGTAAGAAATGTGTACTTTGTAATGAGTAATGATTTATAAACGTAACCCTGAACGAACATTTTTATATTTCCAACTGGCCATAAAAATTCCATGCAAATTTTGATAGCTTTAAATATTGGCTCCCCTATTGATTTTGCAACAAAATTGAATTAGACCATTCTGAAGGCATTGTTAAAATAATCTTACACACCAAATTTAGTTGTTATCTAGTAATTAATAATTAAAAGTTATTTAAGAAAAACTATTTGTGAAATCGTTTCATACCTGATACATACTATAATGAATCCACCAGTAATTAATACAATATCTTGTAATTTTTTAAATGTTATTTTATATTAGTTATTTTAACATGTTTTACAGTATTCAGGAAAAAATAACAAACATTAAATGGTTTTACATGGAAAATAGCTATCGAAAAGTGTCCAACATTCATCTTGTAAAATCAATAGGAAAGCCAATATTTAAAGGTATCAAAATTTACATGGGATTTTCCATAAACAGCCTGGCGATGCACCACCCGGTATATTAATAACAATAAACACTAAATTAAATGCGGTTTTAGTAGGGGAGCGAGCCCACGATACTAAATGGGGATTTACTTGAGCGTCAAAGAGACCTATTGGGTTGCAAAATTCATATATTACGGTTAAAAACAATTTACATTTACCGACGTCACAATTTAAAATAGTATAAAACTACACAATTTTAAAATAGTTAAGGCACAAGTCTAAATTATACATTACTAAATAAAATTTCACTACAAATACATTTTTTTTTCTGAACATTTACATTTAGACTTATCCAACAAAGCTTATGGTAGGTTTTCATCTGACATTTATTGTATAATATTTATGTCAGACAAAAATTCTGGCTAATGTTAACAATAAAAAATTTCTATCGGACATACATTTTTGACCACAACCACTTGACAATAGCTGAATACATTACGTGTGAAAGCCAAAAACCGAAAATAGAATAGAATAGAATACATTTTTGACCGTTTACATTAGCCAGAATTTCTGTCTGACATAAGAAGAAAAAAATGTTATTTAATGTATATATTTTCATCGGTGGGGGAAGCGGCTATAGATTTTTAAATATGTCGAAAAAATATTATTATTATTTCGGCTTGTGGAAATCCTTCGGATCGTATTGGATTATATATTATTCGTTATCCTTTAATTATCTTTTCTTTAAAACCGAGTACAAGGTATCCTCCCGTATATTAATCTGCCGCGCTGTAGTAAATCCCGAAATCCCCTTTTGGGCTCCCCTACAATTTATACCCAGAGTTACAAAGTTTATTAAAATAGGTGTATTGTATCCGCAGTGGGTTTCTTGTGAAGACCTTTTTGGGAAAAACGTGTTAAGTGGTTCTGTTTGTAAATCTCCCTTTTAAAATTTAGTATATGAAGTACTCTTGAAAAGCCCAAACAGGGCAAAACAATTATTGTATCACAATACTCTGGTGAAGTTTAAAATATTAAAAAGCATTTTTTTTCTCTTATTATTTATACAATAGCTGTGTTTAAAAGTGTAAACTTTAAGTTTAACTCCCTGAAACTTAAGAACGGAGATTTTGCGAACCAATGTTTATATGAAATGTTTTTCTTATTTCTGTCTGAGAATTCTAGCATATTTTGCATCACAGTTTACGAACACCCTGTTTATTTTTCCAAATATTGTAGATTGGATAATCCCCTATGCTGTTTACCTTTGGGTTCCACTGAACCAGGTGGGGGACCGGTACCGTTAACTCGTATAAAAACGATCGTTTCTATGACGACGCCTAAAGATTTCCGAGCGCAGTCGACGTACACGCTGCCGCCATTTGTAGAATTCGACATGTCTGCGGAAGGATTTGGTTGTTTATACCTACCCAGCATAGCTCCCCAGTCTTTATCTACTCCTAGTGTGGTTTCTGCTGTAGATGCGAGTATCTTGGGCGGGATTGGTTCAGGTATGTATTAGCGACTATATAGACAACACTACTTTACAAGAAAACTATTGGACTTATAGTAGGGGAGCTCACGATGCTCTTTATGTTTACTTCACCAAACACGTCATGTAAAAAGTATGCTGAAATGATCCTCAAAGTTAGTAAAACTATCGTTTTATTAACTAGAAATACAGGGTAGTAAAATTTAAAAAATACATATTTATTTGCCACTGTGTATCTTAAAAGATAAGGCATTTACACATAGGTTTATTTGAACTTTTTTATTAAAATCACTTAAGGATTTACACTGTTGGAGAAAAGTCTCTTATTCTAAAACACCGTGTATAACTTAGACTTGGCCATACAGGCAATATATATTTTTTTAAATCCAGATATATCAAAAACCGGTGCTTAAATCAACTTTTACCAAGAATATATTTTTTTTTGCATAAAATTTAATGAAGAATAAGAATATTTACCTTATAATTACATACAGAGTGGCACAAAGTTATTTTGTTTAGATTTTGTACGATATCCCGCAGGTGGCGCCATTTAGAGTTTACAATAAAAGTGATAGCAAATTCTAATTTCTCACCTCCCAAAACCCCCTTTAGCCAAATGTTGTGACAATACCCCCATTTCTATCACATTTACTTATAACAAACTAAAACCAGAACAAATTTTTATATTTTGTATCTCCGAAATCTCCTCTTTTGGATTATGACAAGTTTAGTTATATCGGCATATTTTAGCCTCAGGAATTTGTGGTAGCATTTTTGTCCACACTTTTTAGAAGACACTCTGAAAAATTTAATTTTATTGCAGAGTATAAAAGTGTTCCTACAAATAACATCTGTTTTGGGAAGTTATTAAGTACTACCCTAATTTTTTAGGCCAAAATCTTTAATATTTTAAAGATAGAAAGTTTTTTGTCGTTTACCGAAAATTTCATAAAGTGCACCTGCCTGGTTTCTGAAATAAACAATTCAAATGTAATGTATAATTTTTAATGTATTTTTGCCTGTCAACCACAAATCCGTGGTTTGCGTTTGGCCATCAGTCACAATTTTTCCTTAACCTCCCTCGAGAAAACCGGAAATAATCCGCAATGACGGATTTTCTGAAGAATGAATAAACTGACCTCGGATTCGTGCTCAGGCAGCAAAACTTTAACATAAACCAGGGCCGTACCCAGAATATGATTTTAGGGGGGCAAACGCCAAGGTCATATACACAAAGTATTTCCTGATGCGAGATAGGTCTTTTTGTATCTCCTGGTGGGAAGAGGGGAGCAATTGCCACTATTGTGCAACCTCCGTACGGCCCTGATAAAAATCATACATAGTATGTTAATCACAGCCACAATAACAAATTTTTATTTATATTTTAAATAATACACTATACAAGCCTAACTAAAATCAATTATGGGGCAGGTTTAAATTACAAAGACTATACAAATTCACAATAAATATTCTAAACTGGCAGTTAAGCGGGCTAGGTTCAAAGTGTACAATATCTAAAATTATATTCTTTTGTTATATTAAATTAAGTTTGATAACTCCGTTATGGACGTAGTCATGGCGTAAAAGTGATTTAGTTCAATTCAGCGCTTAAAATTAAACTGTTGGGCATGGCATACCTAGAGGCATTGGGGCCTGGGGCGGAAAGCAAAGTTGGGACCCCTTTTTTTAAACAAAATTTCGACAACCAAAAAAAAGGTCCTCACCCTCCAAATGGGGCTCCTTTTCAACTTAATATGATTTACTTTGCCAAGATTGGGCCCATCTTTTGGTATTCTGCTACTAAAAAAAAACGAGAAGCCTTTAAAACAATGCTTCTAAACCCTAACATGTACCTTACTTTGTATAACTGGCGGCCCGGGTTGGACCGCTCCCCCTCCTCACCCTCGGTACGCTAGTGCTGTTGGGACATTTATCTCACTGTATTCAAAATTATAAATTAAAATTGTTTACTTTGAAACTAGGACCTTTAATTATAAATTTACTTAAATATAACAATAGCAATTCAAAGAAAAAAAAGGTAGCAGGAATGAGAATGGCAAATTAAAGACGTGATATGCGTTCAGCAACATTTTTTCCCAGTTTTGTATTTTTATTAAGCTTCCAAATGACGGGGCTAGTTTCAAAGTGTACAGGGTTTTCATTTATATTTTGTCACCCACTACAACGATAATTAAAAAAGATACAGTGGTTTATTTAAATTCGGCGCTGAAAAATAAAACCATTGGGACATTTATCTGACTTGTTTTAAAAAGTATAAGTGGAGATCGTAAACTTTGAATTAGACCCCTCAAATATTGCATCGCTTGCACCATCAAGGTGTTCTGTTGGACAATGAACATTGTTGTAAAAAGAAGTAAAAACACATTTGTTTAAAAAATCTGCGATAAGCGACATGTAGAAAGGAATATATGGCAACAATATATTGCTAGAGAGGCTCATGACAGCGGGTGATAAATCGGCGCGCTTTGGGCAATATGCATGATCACAACACACAACTAATCGCCGAGGTAACCGGCTTGTGGCGTATATCGTGCAATCGTGCGACCGAACTATTTTTTTTTTTTAATCCATTTAGATTACTGTCAAGGCGTGTAGCGTATAGTACAAGTTATTTTAAAGGGTTGACAAAAAACCTGTGCTGCAAATTTGGTGATAAGTGCATGGTTTTTAAATCCCGAATTCAAACTGTTTGTAGATGAAATATTTAAGACATGTTTTTTTACTATTACTTGCAGGCGATCGGCTTTTCCCTCCTCAGACAGGCCTCAGTTATTCCACTTGGATTTGTGTGGATAAATTTTCGGATCCCAGAACAGATCCTCACTCGGTTCACCTTTTAACCTTGGTAAGGAGCTACAACGGAGGTAAAGAAGATCATGTTGTTTGTCTCTCGATTGTGCTCTCGACCAGAGATAAGGCCATAATTGTATCTACAAAGGAAACTCGAGTACCTAGCAGTAAGTTTTAGATTTCTATATGATGCTGTCGGCCCATTTTTATTTTTAAAACATCTCATGATAGTGACATTTCTATTATCATTTTAGATATTGTAGGTGATTGGGAACCCGATGGCTCTGGTGAATATGGAGCTCGTGTATGGTATCCTGATTTATTAAAAGAAACGCAATGGCACCATATAGTGGTCGTTTTAAATAGGGCTGTGTTAAAAAATTCTTCTTTTTCTCTTTATATCGACGGTCAGCAGGTTCATACCCAAAAGATGCACTATATTTCTCAGAATCCTGGAGGGCCAGCAGCCAATCTTAACGTTGCAAGTTCGGTTTATGGATATATTGGAACACCTCCTGCTTGGAGAAGATATTCTAGATTATGCTGGAAACAAGGGCCATGTCATTTGTTTGAAGAGGTTTGTATTTTTTTGTATAACAAAGAATACTATAATTCATCTTTAATTAAGCTAATTTTTAACACGCTTTTATTAACTTGGGTTGTAACTATCTATCTATCTATCTATCTATGTAACGGAATCTTTGAGCCTAATTTTAACCAACTTCCAGGTATTCGATTTCTTTGAAACTTTGCACACGTGTCAAGGACCGATGAAGATGCAATAATTTAAAAACAGTATCCCGTTATCTTTTTTGAATCGCCAGGAAAAAAATTCCATTATATTATAAAAACAACACCTAGGATGCCATCTGTTGGCAACATTTCAAACTTTGCTATTAAATGAAGAAGAAATTTTTAGTTTTTACACAATTTGGTTAGTTGCACCATGGGTGTTCAATTTTTATGAACAATAAAAATATAGGGTTAGTTGCACCATGAGTTCAAGGATTCCATAATAAAAATTACATTATGTGTAATGTATACATAATACATAATGTGCAATTAATAAAAATTAACATTCTTTTTTTGGATCGCCAGGAAAAAAATTTTCCTTTATATTATAAAAATATAAAAACAACACCTAGGTTGCCACCTGTTGGCAACATTTCAAACTTTGCTATTAAATGAAGAAGAAATTTTTAGTGGGTTGCAATATATTGGCAACGGTCCAAACATTGCCTGGATTGCCATCTGTTGGCAAAATTTCAAACTTTGCTACTTAATGAAGAAGAAATTTTTTAGTGAGTTGCAATCTGTTGGAAAAATTTTAAAATTTGCCACTCTTGTTCATTAAAAAAATTTTTCGCCATTTTGTCAAGAGTAGCAGAAACTAAAAAATGAAAAATAATTAATAGTTTAAAAAAACTAAAAAACACGCTTTTATATGCAACCGAACTAAAAATTAGAAAATAATTTTTCATTAAAAAAATATTGTCATTTCATAGTAAAAAGCGTGGGGTGATAAAAATATTAAATGTTATAATTATTATATTTGCAAATATCTATGATGGAAAAGTTATGAAAAAATAGTAAAATGCACCCCACGCTTTTTACTATGAAATGACAATATTTTTTTTAATGAAAAATTATTTTCTAATTTTTAGTTCGGTTGCATATAAAAGCGTGTTTTTTAGTTTTTTAAACTATTAATTATTATGTTATAAATAGACGAGATTAGTGTCTTTATGGGTCAATCAACTTTTTTTTGTGCAGGTTTTAAATTTTTCATATTTTTATGTACTTTTTAGTAATATTTATTCACTTTAAATAATAGGTAATTACTTGCTTAATTGAAATCCTTAATGAGCAAAGAACTTTGAACAGTTTCAATGATAAAACTAGAAAAATCCGCATTAAGTGTGTCTCATGTACACATAATTCAAACCCACAACATCAGGATCAAAAGGCGGGGTCACTAACACAGAGCTAACTATTTTGTCAATCATTAAGCCATATTACCATTTTCCAAGAACGATCAAATTGTCCTACGGACAACCATTAGTTGTTCAAGTGACTGGTTTTCCAAGAGACTGGTTGTCCGACGGACATTTTTTAAACTTTAAAATGTCTGATAAAACAGAGTTTATTTTTGTTTTTTTATGCTTACAGAAAAATTTAGATCAAGTACTATACAAGATACCATAATTTATTAAAAAAATATGAATAACTAACCTCACTTATCCAAGTGACTGGTTTTCCGACGGTCATTTGTTGATCTTTTTAAACCTTCAACTGTCTGATGGAACATATATGTTATTTTTGTTATTTATTTTATACTCAAAGTAAGATCAAGTTCAATCTTTAATTCCATGACAATTAAAAAAAAACATAGCATATTTTTTCTTAACAAGTGGTATACCCATATAATAATTTTTAAAATTGCAGTTATTTAAATAGAAGTGTTTTTTAATAATATAAAGTAATTGATACTATTGTTGCATGGGAACCAAGATTACCTTTTGAATCACGTCACTTTGAATCACTTGAAGAACCAAAAAAAATCAGTAAACTGCAGAATAAAAAACAATAATAAAATAGTCGATAATAACACACTTAAATTTATCTGTATTTTCTGTTTTTTTTTTTACCAGGCACAAAGTGATTTCGCGCTTGGACAAATAAAAATTAATTTTTCTTTATTTATTTCTATTTACATCTTTTTTTCTTTATACTGTTTACGTTTTTAAAGTTGCTATTGGGCCAATTTTATTTACTTAAAGGGCTTGTTTAATAGTTATTTATTATACAAGGGAAAAAAGCTCTAAATTTTAGCTCGAGGTTTTGTTGACAATAAACCGAGAGCTAAAAACTAAAATTTTTCCCGTGTATAATTAACTATTTTTTCTGTGATGGGAAAAACGACGCCTTATAATTAAAAAAACATAATAATAAAGTCAGAAAATTAATCATGTAAAATTTGAAGTTTCAGACTGGTCGACTGGTATTATATTTAAAACACAATTAGACCTTGCATTTCTATGGAAACCCTTAGGGAAATTATTTAGTTTCTGACAATGCAATTTTGTTATATGACGTATTAAAATTTACTAGTTAAAACTTAAAGCGGTCGTTTAGTAGTTATTTGGAATACTATAAAGGTAAAAAATATCTGACTGGTCTCCTAATATAAGGTAAATGTAAGTTTTGTATAATAAAATATTCTAAAATTAAATATTTACCTTAACTTACGTATATGTATGTCCGGGAAAAAACTACTCACTTTTTGCCCACGGGAAAGAAGTAATTTTATGAAAAGTCACATTTTAGTACCTGTTAACAGAGATACAATGTCAAATTTTTTTCCCGTCACGGAAAAAAACATTTTTTAGAGTTATAACATAATTGTGGTTTATTTTTAGGTTTTGACACCAACAACAGTATCTCAGATGTACCAACTAGGTCCACACTATATGGGCTCATTTTTGGCACCTAATTTACTGACAGCTGAGCCAGTCCAGTTAGTATCAGAAGAGAAAGTCGTTTTTGGTTTAAATGCTAAAGCAGTGTCGCAATTGACTTTAAATAAAATTAGAAAAGTCTATAGTATGACTGATAATAAGACAATAGGTAAGAAAAAAATATGAGGCTGATAGAAACGACAGAAGATCAAAGTGTCATATGATAACAAGTAATGATGCAGAGAAAGATAGTTCTTGTAGTTTTTCTTATTTAACATATAGGGGGAAATATTTGTATTTATTTTAGTATTAATTAGAAACAGGTATATTGAAGGAAATGTTGTGCGTAAAAAACGTGTAAATGTCACATTTTTTCAAGAAAGGAACATTACTTAGTTTATTTATTTATCAAAATTACACAATACGGAGTAAAAGACTTCAAATACTAACAAATAGTAAAAACTAGGCCATACTTTTTAAATCAAGCAAGAGCTCACATAAGAATATCATGCCGCATTTGTTTAACAGTTTTTACACAAACAGGGTACTGGCACCTTCAATGATAAAAAAGAAAAATTAATATTAAAGTCATAAGTTTTTGCGTATTTTGGTATTTATTATTTCATAAGTTTTTGCGTATTTTGGTATTTATTATTATTATTATTATTATTATTATTAGTTGGAAATTCGTTGGGTTTTTATATATTTTGCATTAGTTTTGACATAGAGGCGGATTGTAAACATTAATCCTAATGCTGCGTCCAGACTTGCAACAATTCGCAGCGCCGAATAGCGCGGCACATAGCCCCGCATATCGCGGCCGTCGTCGGAATTCACGTCGTTTCAAGGACTTGGGAAATGATTCCTTGGTGATTCAGAGCTTGTCGGTTTTTTGCATCAAAGGAGCGCGCAAATAGGTTAGTCTGTTTGGACGTATGTTTGGCGCATTGTTGCAAGTCTGGACGCAGCTGAAAAATGTGCATATATTTTAAGTTCATTTTATATAGATAATTTTTTCATTATTTAACTTCAATATACCAATTTTTTAGGTTTTCTATTTGTAAATTTTCCGTTAGTACTAGTTTGCCTGCCCGTATTTCCATAAAATAAGTTCTTCACTATTTTTTTTGTTTGCAGCAAAGCAGCTAGGTATGTCGAGTCACGAAAGTGCCACCCCAATAAGAATTTTACACAATTCGGCAGGACATTTAGCTGGTTCAGCAAGAACTTTAGGTGGAGTTGTAATAGGGTACTTAGGTAAGATTTTAAAGTATTTAAGGGAGAACCTCTTTTAGAATTAAAAAAAAACTATTTTTTGCTTATTTTAAAAGTATAATACCCCAAGAATATACTAACAAAAGGAAAACGCATAATAATAGCTCAAAAAGTTAATAATCAATTTTGAAATTTTGGGAGACTACCCTCAATGACATTATCGGAAGGGTGTACCCATTTTGTAAGTCATAAAAAAACAAACCTTTACAAATTATGTTAAAATTTAAAAATGATTAGATTTTTTCATTCCCTTAATAAAAACTTCTCAAAAAAAATACCATTTTTTCACGCTTTTAAAATGATTTCTCATCTTAAGTTGGAAATAAGCGAAAACAAAACTAATCTTTCTTTTTATTCTCCAGGTTATATTTAGTTCTACCAGTAGTGCAAACCTATTTAATTCAACAAGTTTGTTTAAATAGTAGGTTTACAGCATCTATTTGTGCCCAAGCAGTTTAAGTCGAACCGTAAGAATGCAGTACGTTTGACTTGTATTTTTAAGTTTGAATGCATTTTTAGGTGTACGAGTATTTTGTCCAAGACCCGTAGCAACTACAATCGATACCGTTGGCGGTTGTTCGGTACTGCTGGGTCTCATAGCAATGGCGCAGGATCAAGAAAGTCTCTACGCAGGTGTAAAGGCTTTGGTTTGCGTGGTAAGAAGCAACAAAGTCGCCCAAGCCGAAATGGATCGACGAAGAAGTTACCAAACGTTGGCTATGTTGTTGCGCCGGAAAAGACATTTACTTAATTCCCACATTTTACATTTGGCCTTTGGATTAGTGGGAACTGTAGATAGTGGCAGGTAATTTGTTCATTAATCAACATTTCTCTGCATGGTCATATAGCTTGAAGATGTATAGGTGTTTTGAAGACCCTCTTGCAAATAGTGTTTTAAAGGCCACAAGGACTCTTTAAATCATTTATTTTACTTTTAAGACGTTTATTTAAAAGAGGTGGTTCAAAATAGCAAAAAGGCATCTTTCAATTATTACCCCGTTATAAAGAAAAATGATCATACGAAGACATTTTCTCATATTTTTACGCATAAGATATGAGAGAGAAAGAGAAATATTTGCTCAATATTGAATGGAAATTATACAAATATTTTTTTTGATCAGATAGCAATCTTTATTTCCTACACGTTTACTTACCTCAAAAATCGATTGCTTAGTGCTAATACCACGTATTGTCAAAATTAGCTAAATGGATATTTTTATTTATTTTTGCGATAATTTTAATTAGCAACAATGTCCTGAAGGATGGTCCAACCAAAACGCACGATGTTAATTGTAAATATAACCAAACGTTTTTGGAGAATTCTCCTAATATTATTTATTATCATAGAAGGATCTACAACAATTATATGTGAAACAAAATATCGGCCAAATGCTCGCCATGGCTTCGGTGTCATACCTCTATCCGTTGATCCATATTTTCAATATCATTGAGGTACAATGTCCTTAATGTGCCGAATTATCTCATCCTTTGGGCCTTAAATTATTTTTGGCTTATTCACGTACACTTTTTCATTAATTTATTTTCAAAGAAAGAAGTTCAAAGGTGTCAAAACACATGATCATGGTGGCAAATTAAAAATCACCACGACATGAGATTACACGGCTATTGAATTTCTTGAGTAAAAGAGCCATTTTTCGGTTGGCTGTGTGGCAAGTGGTACCGCATATCGTCTAGATCCATATTCTTAATTTTTGGCAACAAGAATCACGGTACTGCTTGGCTCACCTCATTTTCGAAGATGTAGGTGATGCCGGGAGCCCATAAACCGCACCAAACAACACCTTTGGACTCTAATTTGCTCTAATGTGGCAATTCTGCATGTAAACGAATTTACGAAGAATGAGATAATTCGGCACATAAACGACATTGAAGCTCAATTATGTCTCAAAGTCATTGAAAATATGGACCGTCGGATAAAGGTATGCCACCGAAACCGTGGCGAGCATTTGGCCAATATTTTGTTTTATACATAATTGTCATAGATCCTTATATCGTAATAAAAAACTATTAAGAGAATTCTCTGGAAACCTTTTGTTTTACTTACAATTAATGTCATACATTTTGGTTCGACTGCAATTTATAATGCACTCACTCTACAGTTGGAACTCTAGAAATTCATTGTGGGGTCGATGTAATACCGCCACCACCAATATATAATTTATTTATTTGTTATTAACGGATACTCCATTTTACAACAATCAATACAATCTACGAAAACTACAGATCAAAATTTAACAAAATTATAAACAATAATTTTGCGTATAGTAACAGTAAACTTGTTTTCAAAATTTCTAGAGAATCATCAGCGATCCCAAATAGAACGGCATTCCAGGATCTTTTGTGTGATCTAGAAGTGTGGCACGAAGCACCCGGTGAATTATTGAGATCCCACTTGGAGCATCTATACGAATTAGTTGCCGATTCCAATGAGAAAAAACATAACACTTGGGTTATGAGAGACTTAGGATTGGTTGAGAAGCTTTTGCACATAACGTCTGATGTGAAACATGCCGCTACAAGACAGGTAAAGTTGCCTAAATTAACGAAATAAAAAATATGTAGTTTTTTTCTCGGACTGTTCTCTATCTATCTTTAAATATTACATACCTTTCTTGTAAAACGGAATATAAACTGTATTTTCTTTTGTGCAAATACTTAATAAAATCTGCTAACTTTTTAGGTACTTTTCTCACTACTAACGGTGTTGTTAGGCAGCCAGCCAAGATCAAATGATCTGTTACTATTTGGGCAATTTATTACATCCACTTTACCGCACGTGGCTGCTTTTAATGAAAAAAATATTGTACTAAGAGAAGGAGATCCTGAGTGTGAACAAATTCTTTTAAGGAATAGGTAAGTTATACCTTAGTATTGATTATTACTCCATTTTTGGGAAAATATTGAGTATTTTTTGGCCTACCTGTGTTCACTGTTTTTAAAATATGACCATTAAAACTTAAAGCGTTAAACATTTATAAGGCACCTAAGTATTGATTTCTGTACCACTGCCATAGTCAAAGGACTGATAATAATAAAAAAATCTTAGTTGTGTTTTCGACTTTCTAGATGTTAGAAGATTCTATGTATCTGGATGTTTACTAGTGGAGTGGCCCATTGCCGTATCTAACTCCATTGAATTTTTTTCTTATGAATCATATAAGGAGACTTTAAACCCTTTGGAATATAAGAAGGTTATGAATGATGATTATTTTTTGTTTATTTTTTTAAATAAATTTCTTGCGCTATGTTTAAAAACTTGTTGAAACCGATAACTTTTGTTCTAGGTGCCTGAGTCTTATTCATTCGTTGGTGTTTTCAAGCAGAAATCAAGTCGGTGAAGAAGTTGCAAAAATTTTGGGATTTGATTGGCTTCTGTTGTTTATGCAGCCAAATATTCATTCTACCAGTTGCGTTTGGGCGTTCAGAATTTTAGTCGCCGCTTGTTCCAGCCCATTTCTAATTTGCAGGTATTTTTTTTCGGATTTAGTAACGTTTGCATGCACAATTTACTATACAAAGTGTTACAGAATCCAGGCACTTAGGATCTTATTAACGGTAAGAGATACAGGATTGGTTAACGGGTTATATCCAGCTAGAAGACGGAAAAAGCCGATTTTTCCAGATTTTTTCTAAAAAGCCTTTTTAATTCATTAAGCAGCGAACTGCAGTCGCGTGCGGAAAAGTGTCACTTTCACCACTAGTTCGGAAATATACTATAAGTGCGTAACTTTGCTCAAATTTAACCAGTTCTGTATTTGTTACCGTTTCCGGGATGCTAATGGTGCGTCTCGAACTTCTAACAGCCTGCATTCCATAATCCACAGATTTTATACCTATTTCTGTTTTAAGATTTCGAGAAGGCACAAGCAATGGTGGCTGGTTACGCTACACAGAACAAGTTACCCAAAACAAAATGGCTGTAGTTCTTGGCTGTCCCCCGCATTCACCTCTAGCCGGAGGAGAATTTAAGTCTGAAGCCTTGCATATTCCCGGTTTTCAGTACTTGTCGTTGTTATTGCCTTCTCATCTCGACATCCCGGAACTCTATTTCCTTTTAACGGCTCTGATGATGGGTCAACCTGCTAAATTGTTGCCGGCTGAGACCAAGTTTGACCTCGATTCAGTGTGGGCGTTTCTATGGGGTAGCTCGATAAATAATCAACCCATAAACAGCGTCACTCCAAGAATTATGTTGAGCTCAGAGGCTGTTGTGGTTTTGTTGGGGATGATGAGAGCTCTGTTGCATTCGGACCCAACAACGCTGCCCGATTGGTTAAAAGATCATACTACTTCAATTATACAGGTAATTTTAACTTTTACAAGTTGCTGAAAAAAATCAGAAGTATTTCGTATATCTTCGGAAATATTAAATTTTTTATTTTGCTTGGATTATTTTTTAATATAGCTTGAAATACTTTTATATACTTTTTTATTTAACCTCATAAGGTGGTGTTCTCTTGTTTTATAGCTGATCCTTGTCTACAAAAAAAAATTATGCGCTTATCTTTATGAAAACAAAACTTTGGAATATAGCCACACTATATTGTGGTGATCTGGTGATATAAGATTTTTTAATTGTTACAAAAAGGCCGGGCTTGTTTTAAAAAACTGAATGTAAAGATTTTTAATAAATTACTCTCTTGGATTTCCATTTTCTTTATTTTTGAACTGATACACATTTCGGATGGTGTCTATCTCCAACCGTTGCGAATGAGTCACTTTTTTGTCGGACAAGTTACCACAATATTTTATATGCAATTTTTAATCATTGTGCCAAAAATCGTAAGGGTTACAGTCACGAAACCAAGGCTCAAAATTGATATGTTTCGGGTATCGGATTGGTCGGATTTTGTAACTGTAACCCCTTATCATTTTTGGCACAATATTTAAAAATTGCTTGTAAAACATTATGGTAAACAGTCCGACGGCCGAAACATGTCAAAATTGACAGGCTGGGTTAGAGCGTTACTTTTATATATGGCGGTATGAAGATTTGTGATAGACTCGTCAAATGAAAGCCTTCCCTAAATGGGTTTTAAAAGGACTATTATCATGAAGTCTATATCATTGCCGGCCCCGGCATTAACCGTTTTCTGTGTTGCTTATAAATATACTATTAAAAAGTGTATAAAAATATAATTAAAAATTTAAAATTTGTTTATTTTTCAATTTTTATTATTTTTTTAAATTTTTTTTTAATTATTGACACCATTATACTGGGTTCCCATTTATATTATGTAAATTAAGTGACTGATCTTTATTATTATTTTAGGTGTTATTCCAATTATATCATAATATGCCAGAATTTATGCCAATATTTATGTCATCAGAAGTCCTTAGTGCTTTAGCTAGTGTGCTCTTTCCACCATCGCAACGATCAGAAGATAGCGCTGGAAGTAGTGGCGATTCTACGCCTGCCGGTGAAGAAGCTTCGGAGATGGTAGTTGTTTCAAGGTAAGTTAATAAATTTTTGTATTATTATATTTGGAAACTGTGCCCGTCGAAATAGAGGTGAGAAAAATATAGCAAAGTTGCTTTAGTAATATAACAAACAAATTTCCTTTATTCAACGCATTTGTGCCAAGGTTGTTTCCTTATAAGCGCAAATGAATTGATCTCTCTCTCTCTCTCTCTTTCTCTCTCTCAAAAATCTTTCGTATTAAAAATAACTATTAAGTTTGCAAAATTGTCTATCTCATAAAAAAAAACACTTTTTTGTTTTTATTTTTTTTAACCAGCGTTTCTTACCGATTTGACTGAATTGCCAATGGTTATAGCTTACGCAAAACAAAAGTTAAGATATACTGGGTGTCCGGAAAGGTAAGGTCAAAAATGATAGGGGTCATAGAGCCAATAGAGTGAGCCAAAATAATGTTAGTACTTCATATAAAAAAGTTCTATCGCGCTTTCTTAGGGAGTTATTGACCTTCAAAATTAGAATAAAAAAAACATATTTCAATTATTACTTTTGAACTGTTGACACAGTACCAATGAAATTAAGGCAACTAAATATCCTTATACTAATGCTTCTTTTTATAGGTAAACGACTATTCAGTAAGTCGGGATTATACAGGGTGCGACAATTTTTTTCATTTTGTGTATGTATTTTTGACACAGGTAACAAATTTGACATTTTGCTTTGAATGTTTGATTCCTTTATCTTTTTTCTACATAAAGGGTATACCCTACTTGAATCAATATCTTGGACCAGTTTTTATAAAATCGCATTTTAAATCCAGACATACCAGTATTTTTATTAAAACTGGTGGTTTTGGGCATCCAAAGTATTTTAATACAGATAAAGACTGTTTTCAATAATTTTACTACATTTTAATAATCTTCTCAAAAAAATTAAATCTTTTATTACATACAAAATGCTGGTCTGTCTGGATTTAAACTGTGATTTTATGAAAACAGCACACAAGATTCAGATCAAATTAGGTATACCTTTTTTGTAGAAAAAGATAAAGGAATCAAACGGTCAAAGCAAACTGTCAATTTTGTTACCTGTGTTAAAAATAAATACAAAAAATGAAAAAAATTGTCTTATCCTGTATAATCCCGACTTACTGAACAGTTTACCTATGAAAAGAAGCATTAGTATAAGGTTATTTAGTTGCCCAAATATCATTGGTACTGTGGAATCAGTTTAAAAGTTATAATTGAAATAAGTTTTTTAATCTAACTTTGAAGGTCAATATCTCCCTAACGAAGCGAGATAGAAATCCTTTTATATGAAGTACTAACATTATTTTGGCACACTCAACCCTATCATTTTTGACCTCACCTTTCCGGACACCCTGTGTAAGCAAAAAATGAATTTGTGCGCTTTGGCACCAGCCATCACCCGTCGTCACCGAAGGTAGACGCGCGTGCGCCAAATGGACTGGTAGGCAGAATTTATCAACGGTTACTCTCGCTTTCCTGTTCGGAGCTCGGGGAACACGGTGAGCCAGTGTCGTATTTGCGTTGATTTTTAAATACACATGTTCGGAAACGTAAGATTTGTTAACTGCGCGAGACCGTAAAGATTCCAAAAATGCTACTACTCATTGAGTAGTAGCATTTTAAGCACAAATTAATGTGGGTTATCTTTAGCGTTTCTGTGACCTTTCGCTTTTTGACTAATTTATAAACCTAAATTTTCACCATTATCGCAAATTTTTTTGTAAATAAACAAGTTTGCATATTTGAAAGTTATTTTTATTTGTAAACATTTTTTCTTTATGATAGTTTTCAACATACCATTGAAAAAGTTTTATATCTGATAGATAACTTTTCTTCGTAAATTAATAATAAAAGAGTTTTCCATATCATACAAACTTAAGCAGACATACTACATATATAGGACCAATATTCAGGAGAAATAATATTGTTATGGTTTTATAGCTTTTTTATGTGGGTTTAACAATTAAAACATTCAGCAACAATTACAACACTATCATGAATAGTAAACTTTTGTGATCAATCACTTATAAAGGATTGCAGTCATACGATTCATTCTCCTTGTTACATCTTATGAAATACAGGAGTTGCGTCTTATCTAAGGGTACTACCGTATATATATTTATATTTGTTATAGCGTCCCAACACTAATATAACTCTAAGCCATCATATTCATCAACTGACAACTGACAATTTTCTCCAATTTTTAGGACACCATCAGATGAAAAATCGTTAACTATCCATCCCGCCAGACAGTTTATTATAGATTTCATTAGAGTGATTGTGGTGGATTCACTTAGCTTGGCAACAACTGGAAAAGCTTCCCCTGTTATTGATTTAGCGTTGGATGCCTATCCAGAAGATTCTAGCAATTCTCAGCAAGTAGCCTATCAGACTGAGGTAAGGGTTTCTAGATTCGATTAGATCTATTTTATTTTTAAATATAAATTGGTCATATTGCTTCTCTTTCACAGCATGTCACGGGTTCTTTAATGCACAGGCTTAATTTCTGTTTTTTTTTATATTTAAAAATATGTATAAAAAAAGTAATTTCGTGTTCTATATTTTCCGTAAACTACGCAAAGAAAATTATTTGAATTTAAAGAAAAGCAAATGTCGACAAAAATAAAAATTTTCTTGAATACAAAATTTATTAAATTTATTATATTTGTTCTTAGTAACAAAATATTTGTACTCCCTGTTAGAAATTTGCAATTAAAATCAGAAAGTATAAAAATACTCCAAAAAATACCCACCTAAAATGTGAAAACACCAAATGTCAATATTATGCTCAACTCTAGCGTTTATTGCTACTTTTAGTGCATATTGGTGAAAACAAAACATATTAAACATCAACTAATACTATATGGTTTATATAATTTTGAGGTTTTCATAGCCACCTTGCCATCGCCGTTATAATTTATCCGGGTAATTTCTTGTCTTTTTTCTCAAAGTACTTAGATTAGATTAGCTTAAAGGTGGATTGTAATCTTCTAACACTGCAACCTGATCAGGTTTATTGTGTATCCTTCATCCCTATGTTAGAGCACACTATCCAAGCCGGCTTTTAAATCAGACTCCACAAGCTTAAAACTGGCTCCTTGGTGAATGTTGCTGCTTTAGGTTTTTCCTCACCCAGCCTTGCAAACCGCAGACGACAAAGGACTTCACAGTAGCAGCATATGTGTTCTGCTGTTTCTTCTATATAGGATATAGGATAGGGTTTAGAAGAGCACAAATGGATAAATTTATTTTTTGAAAACGTAATTCCTGATAAAAAAAAACGTTGCTTGTAGAAAAAAAAAACATAATTTATGAAGAGAAAATGTTAAATATGTATATTGGGTTCCCAAAAACTACACATATCTGATTTTTCGCCAATAATAAACAACCTTTCTTTTAAATTTTTAATCAAAATGTCGTCTAGGAATTTTTTTCAAAATAATTTTTGAAATTCATTAAAAAATATACAGGAGGACAATTAAAAATGTTTTTTGTGTATTGGGTACCCAAAAACTTAAGAACCATAATTTTACTTCATATATAAACTGCCTTTATTTTTCATTTTTAGAACATCGTTTAGAAAATTTATTTAAAATATTATTTTAAATGACTTTATAAATGTTTCAGGGGTATTAAAAAGTTCATGAAACTGATTTCGGAGTTATCAAAAATTAATTATTTAAAATTTTTATAATGAAATAACCTAAAACCTTTTAATTTGCTTTTTAAAACACTGCTTATGCCAAATTCCTACAAAACACAACTTTTCAGCTGTAGACAAATGTGATCAAGGCATTTTCGCCAAATACTGAAGTTCAATAAAATTTTGTTTTATTATTGTTATCGATTACACACTTTTTTATACATAGGTTTTCCTAATGACATTTTGTGTCAAAAGAAAAATAGAGGTAGTTTACTCTTGGAGAAAAATCATGTTTTTTAAGTTTTTGCGAAACCTGTATACAAAATCAACATTTTCTCTTTGGTGAATCATATTTTTTTACAAATAAAAATTACTTTTTTTGAAAAATTAAATTTTTAATCCATTTGTACTCTTGTAAACCCCATCCGTGAACAGTCTGTACCTAGACAAAATTGTACCGAAATATTTAAAAATTTTAAAAATGCTTTGATTACATTCGTTTATAGTTGGCAAAATGTGCTAAATATGGAGGAGGTTATTTGAATAGCAATTTAAGTTTTTTTTTGTTATTTTATTTATAAAATGTCTCTTGATTCTTTTCTGAAAATACCATAATACTTTCCTAAACCTTTTCGATACCCAAGTAAAAGAAATTAAATCATTTGGAAATTCTAAAACTTAAAAGACCTATAAAAAATACATGCAGCAGAAAATTCTACTCCCTATGTATTTATTTCTAAGTTACATGTCAACTATGGTTATGGTGTCTTGGTTTTCTGTTGATATTGCGTATAACTGTTTTTTAATCAATTATTTTTCTAAATTATTAATTAATCTCATAAAATTTAATTGAATTATTTCAAGACTCTAAAATCAAATTTTAACTATACATCTGCTGCCTGATAAAACTATTTATTTTATGCTAGATATTGGTTACCCTGATGGATCATTTGTTGGCAGCTGATATGCTTGTCGGTGATCAGGCAGCCATTCCGATTGTGCCATTGGCCAATGCACATATTCAACATGTGGCACCAAATGTATTTTATTTGACGGCTCGTATTGTGGACAAGTTATGGCAGGGAGCCCTTAACAGAGATCCTCATGAAGTGTTTGATTTTATAGGTAATGCATATTGATGGTCTAGTTTCTAAAAAGTAAAAGGTGGTGTCCATATTTAAGCTCTAGATTTAGGATTTCAAAGACTATATGATTCCGAGTGTTTTTTATTTGAATTTTCTTTATTTTTACAGGTGAAACCTAAACAATGTTATATATATATATTTTTTTTTTGAGTCGTTTTGTTAGAATTATTTACTACATTATTTTAAAAATTCTTATTGGCGTTATTTTATTTTTAGTTAAACTTATTGGTCAAGCGAAAAGAAGGAACGGAAATTTGACATGTGAAGGACTTTATCACTGTCTAAATAGAAGCATTTTGTATCTATTGTCAAGAAATACTGAATCCATAGCTGATCAGATGTCAGTTTTAGAGGCCTTACATAAACTTACTACACATAGGTAAGCAGGTCTAAATCCATAAACAAAGCGTTGATGTAAGTGTTTGTGTGGTGGTTGCTAACTAGTTAAAAACTTTTGATTTATGGACAATATGCTGAAGACTGACATAATAGACTCTTAAATATATTTTTCTTTTATTTTGAAAAATAATTTTCTGCATATGCACAGTCCAGCGATTTGTAGACAGAATCCTGATTTTAGTTTTTTTATGATGGCTCCTATTTTTTGTAATAATGATAGTAAATTGAGCAAATAATCATATCCTTAAATCATAGATTTTTATGCCCATGCAGCATTAAAAGTTATCACATTAAAGTAAAGACAAATTGCATATAGTACATTAACAATTATATCAGTTACGATTGTGTCTAAACTGTAAGATTTTTACAAAAAAAGTGCTTTTATCAGTCTTATATGGATGCAGGTGACAATTACATGTAAATCTATACTAATATATAAAAGGTAAAGTTTGTAACTTTGTTTGTTTGTGGGTTTGTTCGTTTGTAGCGGCTAATCTTCGGGAGTGTTATAGGCTATATTTTACTATGATTAAACAAAAAGTTCAGATATTAACGCCCAACGAAGTGGGCACGGGTCTGTAGTGTCTTAATAATTGAATCGGTGAGTGAAAGAACAATATAAGCGCCAAAAATGACATTTTAAACCAGGATAGCCAAAGTACTTTTAATACATAGACGCATCGATGGGCGAAAGAACAGTTCATGAAACACTCGTTTCGCTGTAAAACCAATAGCGCTGTTAGAACGATGAGTGAAAGAACCGTACAAATGCGGCGCTTATACTGTTCTTTCGCTCAATGACGTTGCAATCATCACGCGCCGCTTAAAAACATAAACATATGATTCATTTACTGGTTGACAGTCGTAGGTAGCCTATTTTGCGTTGCAATATTTTAAATATAAGCAAGTTTTTATAGATTGCTAAAAATCATGTCTAGTTCAAGTAGTGGTGACAGTGATCATTCTCCTGAGAGATCCATTAAAAAGCGAAAGAGGCAACCAGATAAATGGACACAAACCCAACGAAAACATAATCGTCTTCATGGCATCGAATATGTCAATACTGCTGGAAAAACTGTTAGTAAAAAGACTATAGTACCATTCGAGTAAGTTATTTATTATTTGTTTTATATAATCAAACACATACTTATTACACAATTTTTTAGGTGCCATGATAAATGTACGGAAAGCATAACGCAAGAGGAAAGGGAAACAATATTGTCGAAGTTGCTTGAAATGCAGTCCAAGAATGAACAGGATATACACTTAATGGGTCTTATCGAAGCCAAACCGGTAGCAAGGCGACGAAAAAGTAGTCAAAATGTCATTAAAACTGCAACTTTCGCATACTATATTAAAAAAGAAGGTAATAAGATACCTGTATGTAAAAATCTTTTCTCAACTTGCATGCTATTTCCAACTCCCGCTTACAACGCTTAAATAAGCTTCTAAAAGCTGGAAACACCCCGGTAGACTTACGGGGCAAGCACAATACTCGTCATCACGTAAAACCTCCTGACTATAATGTTAAGATAAAAGAACATATAGAATCATTTCCCAGCAAAACATCTCATTATAGCAGCTCTAAAGTAATACAGTATCTTGATGTTAAACTCAATGTGAAAACTATGTACCAACTTTTTATTAAAAAATGGCCAGATCTTACTCAGAAGGTGAAATATGAGTACTATCTTAAGTATTTTAATGAAAATTATTCATTACGCTTTGGAAGACCACAAGTGGACGTGTGCGGCGAATGTGAACGGCTTGGAGCAAAGCTAAAAGATCCGCACCTAAATGACAATGCAAAAAGGGTAGCTGCTGCTGAATTAATGGTTCACAAGCGACGTGCTAAGAAGTTTTATTCACAAATCCAAACTGTAAAAAACTATGTGCTGAAAGGGATGATGTTTGCGGCATAACTTTCGACTATATGCAAAACTTACCCTTGCCCAATATACCGGTACAGGAAATCTTTTATTATCGCCAGTTGTGGGTATACGCCTTTCAGATACACAATTTAAAAGACAACACTGGACATTTTTACACTTACCATGAGGGACAGGCAAATAAAGGTCCCAATGAGGTATGCAGTTTTCTTTTGGATTACATTTTAAACAAAATCTCTCCAGAAATAACTGAGTTGCACGTGTTTTCGGATGGGTGTCCCGGACAGAACCGCAACAACACAATGGTAAGATTTTTGATGACACTGGCATTTACCAAACGCTTTAAAAATATATATCATTATTTTCCTATCCGCGGCCATTCTTTTTTGCCCTGTGATCGGGATTTTGGGACAATTAAAAGACTAGTAAGAAAATTTGATCGTGTTTACCTTCCTGACGAATATGAGCATATGATATCAACTTGCAGAAAGGCCAATCCATTCACGATTACCACTATCAAGCACAATGATATTTTTGACTTTAATAACTGGTGGCCCAATTTTTATAAAAAGACAAGCAAGTCTTTGGAACAAAAAGAAAATTTCACTGTGTCGCAATTTAGACAGTTCACGTACAGCAGCGAAACACCGGGCTATGTTACCACTAGAGACTATATAGGAGGCGTTGTTTCCAATACATTTAAGTTGGTAAAGCCAAATGTTACCCCTCAATTTCCTACCGACAAAGCATATCAAGAACCTGTTCCAATAAATAAAGCAAAGGTAGCAGACATTAAAAAAGTTATGCAATATATTTCTGGAGAGGATTTAAGTTTTTACTACCACATTATTTCTTGGAAACTTGTTAAGAAAAACTGAGGATACCTTCTTTTTAGGCTTAGTCACTTTGTTAATTAATATTTGTAAAGAAAATAATAAAAACAGTTCCAGACTGGTGTTTTTTTTAATTGAGTGAAAGAACAATATATGTACACGACACATTTTTGTAAATATCTTCATTCCATTTTTTTTTTGATAAATTTTATTTGGTTATTGTATTTAAAAGCATTACCGCTACAACTTCACAATACATCAAAATATCAAAAAAACAGTAGTTTTTGTTTAAAAAGTTTATTTTGATTTTCTCAAAATGGTAATTTTGGAGATATACTGTTCTTTCACTCACCGATTCAATTATATCATAAAGATTTAAATATTTCCCGTTCCTCACTTTGTTTTTTTATTAAAAGAAAATGATGCAGGTTTTAATTTATTGTTGTGTTTTAGAAAATTGACTAAGCTATAAAAAAAGTATATAGAGCAAAAAATTAAAGTTGTAGCAGAGCTTATTTTAATTGCTTTTAACATCTAAAAACGATTAGTGCAACTTGTTAATTATAAAAATGATTTAAAGTTTTTTAAGTATTATGTATTGGGACTACATTTATAAATTTATGCCCCCTTAATTTTTTTCTTTATCCTACAAAAACAAGAAAAGTATTAGTTTATTAGGTTAATTCTTCATTAAGTTTTTAAATCTGTTATCAAATCTTTAAAAACAAAACTTATTCTTTCTGAAAATGATGAAACATTTTAAAATGTTGGTTATTTTAGTTATCTATTAGAAATATGTTTTCATATTGTGGAGAGCATGGTGTAAGGGCGAACGTACCAGCTTCTCACCGCAGCGATCCGGGTTCGAATATCGGTTCCCTCCACGGATTTTTAATAGCTCGTCACCTCACAGAGGGTAATGGCAAAGCCTCTGTGTAGTATTCTGCCAATCCTAGGTAGTAGTTATTTTAAAAAAATAACATCCGTGGTGGCACTACCGCGTTCTCTAAAAGGTGCTGTAAAATGCAAAACTGTATGTTTCAGTGCTTGGATAACGTTGACGGAACAGGGTAAAAAATGGGTTAAACATCCAATAACCCGGCACTCACGGTACTTTGGTATTTGAGCATAAGCCTTCGTGAGATGTCACAAAGATAAAAAAATATATTGCATTTTTGCCTTGTCAAACAAAATTATAAGAATGGGCAATAAACCCAATATAAGTAATGTTTTAAAAACCTAATCACTATTAAATTGTAAATAATAGAAACGAAGCGACTTAGTTCAGTCGATATGTATAATATTTCAGGGCACTGAAAGAAATACAACATATTAGTAAGAAAGCCCTATTTTAAAAGTTAGACAGTCATAATTTAAATTTGCAGGTTAATAGTTTTCGGCGCTGGAAATCACGAACTAGACTTTATAGGGTGCCTTACCTATTGTCTGCTACAGTTAACAGCGGATATGCGTATTGCCTTGGAAACCGGGGGTGGAAATTCGGTACCCCGCACAACCTGGCACGTTAATCCAGGTCAGGATTTGGAGGCACGTGACGAGTTGCTTAATGCTCACCAAGGTAAGTCTTTGAAACAAAAACAAATGTACAGGGTTATTTATTTTAAAGTAAACTGGGCCTTGTTTTTGAACTTCCCTATACTTTTTTAAAAATTAAATATAACCATTTCGTTTATTTGTTTCCGAAAAATTTAATAATCTAATCAGAAAAACATTTGAAACAAAAACAAAAGAATATACTGTGTAAGGCTTCCTCAGCCATCTTCTGCTAAACTTATGTTTTTGGGCTATTCGGCCATCGTCGTAGATTTTGTTTCCTTGACGTTTCGCCAGCGCGAGTGGTTTGCATCCTCAGAAGGTTCCTAGTAGACTACTTGCGTATAGTGTATCTCAAAGTATATCGCTTTGGCTTTTGACGGGCAATACCCAAATAAACCTTTAATGATTTATGACCTATTGTTATTGGGCAAACCTATGAGTTCATAATGACAGGGGTGGGCCAGGTATAAATATCTCTTGAGTTTTGACCATTTAAATAAATATTTCTGCTAATATTTTAGTTGTAGTGTTGAATAACCGTTTTTACTGTGCGTTTCGAAAAAGTTGTTTTACGGGAATACATATATCTATGTCGCGTCGAAATCATTTGTCATTAGATGCAAAACAGGTTGTAAAAATGTGTATGAAACTTTAATCAGTAGGGGACTTATTAAACAAGAAGCTTTAAAAGAAACCTGTCTACTTACAAAAACTCCAATATCGTCGATAAGGGATATTATTATTAGTGAAGAATTGAACAAAAGAAAAAAGCTTATAATTCGATCACACCGTATAGACAATAGTGATCAAGACCTAATTAGAAGGAAAATATATTGTCTTTATGAAAGCGGAGTTGTTCCTACCTTGGATAAACTGAAAACGAAGCTAGAAGAAGACGACTCTAATATAAATATTAGCCGTGCCACCCTCCATAGAGTTGTTTGTAAAATGGGATTTAAATACCGCAAAATAGACAAAAGACAAGTAGTAATGGAATCGCACAGAGTACGCACTTGGTGATTTAATTATCTACAAGAAATTAAAAGATATAGATTAGAAAACAGATCCATAATTTACCTTGATGAAACATGGTTCGATACACACCACACGGTATCCAAAGGATGGGTGGATTCCAGTCAAAACTGTCAGACGAAAGCACCTTCAAATAAAGGAAAACGCATTACCATAATACACGCTGGTTCAGAAGACGGATTTGTCCCAAACTGCTTGCTGTTGTCTGCAAAGAATATTAAGGATTCTAGCTTGGATTATCACGAGGATACAAGCGCAGAACTTTTTGAAAACTGGTTTCAAAATTATCTTTTAAAAAATATTCCAAACAACAGTGTTATTGTCATGGATAACGCAAGCTACCACAGCCGTCTGCTACATAAAGCACCAGCTTCATCCAGTTCAAAAACTGAAATTCAGGAATATTTGTTAGAAAATGATATTTATTTTGAATTCAGCAACGTTTGGAAGTCATAAATTCATATGCAATTAAAAAACAATATGTATGTGACAATTTGGCTGAACAGGCTGGGCATACTGTCTTACGTCCTCCGTATCACTGTATGTTTAATAGAACATTTGTGGAACCAAGTAAAATCAAAGATTAGAGCAGAAAATGTTACACCTACTTTAAGTCCCAGTGTTATAAATTTGATAAAAAATGTAATTACTAATATACCAGTTGAGAGCTGGAAAAATTCAGTACAGCACATTATAAAAATTGAGGACTCTTACATTTCTGTACAAAACAACATAAATCGTATTGTAATTAATCTCAACGAAGACTCTGATAGTGAAACCAAATTAGATTTAGATATTTAGATAAAAATGTAATTACGTATAGATATTATAGTTATTTATAATTATTAAAACTTTGCATATATTTAATTTCTTAATGCAATTTTAAGATTATACCTACTTAAATAAACAATAAATTATAAATCTTTATATTATTAGAGTCCCTCCCTGATGTTCTGCCCTTTAATACCTGCTGATCCGCAGTTTTATTGCTGTCGGCAGGTATATCGGAGTACTGCCGTCAAAAGCCAAAGCGATATACTTTGAGATACACTATACCACTGAGTACTGAGTAGTACGCAAGTAGTCTACTAGAAACCTGAGGATGCCAACCACTCGCGCTGGCGAAACGTCAAGGAAACAAAATCTACGACGACGGCCGAATAGCCCAAAAACATAAGTTTAGAAAAACAAGAGTTACAGCACGAGTATTTTTTTAATGGAATACATTTTTATCAATGGATAGAAATTTTTACGAGGAATTCGGTGATATAGGGGTTGATGGGTTTATTTTCTGCGGTTCTGATGCAATTGATTGAAAACTGCATTATACTATAAGGATAGTTTCACCTGAAAAACTTGGCTGCCAAGGATCACAGGTGCTTATTTGTCAAAGTCAAGAATTTTCAAAATAAGGTTATTAATTTTTGGAGTAGTTTTATAATGAGCTTTTTATAAGAAGAATTGCTTCAAATTATGTTATATGCTAAAAATGATATGAAATCTCTATTTCTAAACCCAAAAAGTAATAAACGTATTTTTAAAATTCTTGACTTTGACAAATAAGCATCCAGACAGCCAGGTTTTTTAGGTGAAACTATCCCTATATTATAATGCAGTTTTCAATCAATTGCATCAGAACCGCAGGAAATAAACCCAGCAACCCCTATATCACCGAATTCCTCGTGAAAATCTCTATGCATTGATATAAAAATATACGGGGTATTCCATTTAAAAAATATGTCACTCGTGCTATAACTCTTTTGTTTTGTTTCAAATGTTTTTCTGATTAGATTATTAAATTCTTTGGAAAAAATACACGAAATTTGTTTTTGAAAAAAGTACAGGAAAGTTCAAAAACAAGGCCCTGTTTACAATAAAATAAATAACCCTGTACTAGTGGGACTCTATCTCTAAACTTATAGAATAGATTTATGTGCACATAGGTGGGCCCATTGGTTATTTAGCAAGTTTGCAAGCAAGTAGATTTTATTAACATGACACGTGGTCCCTCATATACCCATTTTGCCTTTTTTTCGCCGAGTCCTTAGACCTTAGCTTGTATAGCACATTACACATGCTTAGCTTTTTCTTTTTCTTCCTGACTTAAACCTGCTTGAGTTTATCTTCTATCAGATTTATTGGTCTATAATATCTAATAAGTTATCCTACCACTATCCCTCCCTACTTAACTTTTCCCTGCTACTTAATTTAGGCTCTATTCGTTTTAAGTAATGCATGGTCTAAAAAGATTTTAAGAAATTTTGCAAAGTGGTTCTGGTCCTACCGTCCTTAGGTTTAAGTCTGGGTTATCTAATCTCTTCATGTCCTTATATCTCTCCATATCCTTATATCCTATATTTTTAAGAACATATTAAAATGTAAAAAGGTTTTATGAAAAAAAATTATTGTATTTTTTGGATTATTTCCCTTGTTACACCAATCGTACACCATTATTTTTTGAATAAATTTTGTTTAGATATGTGATTAAGTAACTTTTGCTATTTGCTATTTAACCGCGAATAAATTTCATCCCTACTGATTGTCAAGATTGTTAGAAAAAAACAGGTTTTATTATCAATAAACCCCTTTGTTGTTGGCTTTATTCTAAGTGTTTTAAAAAATAATCAAAAATTTTAAAATAAAATCTCGATGACGAATTTTTTTATATTTAACTATTTTCCAAGCAAAGTCTGACGTGTTTCAGGATTTTTCTATAAGTGTACAAACAACGAAATTATAAGGGGTGGCTTGTTTTAGTTGGAATGCACCGTATGTATGTATGCATTACATTGCTTTACATTCCTTATAAACACAAAACTATTACATCGTGTCTAAAATGGTAGGGTATGGGTGATAAAATTAGCTCAGTAGGTCAGAATTTTACAGGGTAAGATGATTTTTTTCATATAATGTTTGCATATTTAACACAGGTAACAAATTTGACATTTTGCCTTACCCGTTTAATTCCTTCATTTTTTTGTACATAAAAGGTATACTTGGTTTGTATCGACATCTTAAGCCATTTTTCATAAAAACGCATTTTAAATTTAGACATACCAGCATTTTGTATCCAATAAAAAAATCGTTTTCTTAACAAAATGAATAAAATATGGTTAAATTATAAAAACAGTTTTAATCTCTATCATAAAGTTAAAGTGCTCACATACACCATCCTAAATAATTTTACCATATTTTAATAATTTTCTTAGAAAAATTGATATTTTTAATATAGATTAAAATATTGATATGTCTGGATTTAAAAAACAATTTTAGAAAAACTCAAAATATACCTTTTTGTACAAAAAGTTGAAGGGATCAAACGGTCAAAGAAGAATGTCAAATTTGTCACCTTACTCAAAAATGCACCCACAAAAAATGTCTAACCCTTTATAATCCCAACTTACTAAACAACAATTTACCTATAAGAAAGCATTAGTGTAAGGTTATTTTATTTCCCAAATATTGTAAGTAATGTGTTTAAAGTATAATTAAAATAAGTTTTATTTTTAAATTTAAATTTAAAAGTCAATACCTCTCTAACGAAACGCGATAGAACTTTTTTATATGAAGTACTAACATAATTTTAACTTATTCAATCACCCCTATCATTTATGACCTTACATCTATTTGTCAGATACTCTGTATGTAATATGTAATATTCTTTAAATGACCTTAAACTAATAATTAAAAAAAACGAAATTTAATTATTTATTTTAGCTTAGGAGATACAGTTATTATCCAAAGTTACAAATATCAGTGCATAAGGAAAATCGAAGTAACGATGAGTATGCATGCTATTAAATGGATGCAATGTATCTCCTAAATGTCATACTCGCTTATTGATAATGCCAAAGTTTAATGATAAAAAGGCACTTTTAGGCACTTTATGGGGTATAAATCGATTAAATCTAAAGGGTTCAAATATGTGACGTATATGATGTACTTGCCATTATGTATATGTATATGATATACATTGGAAAACGTGATTTTTATCGACTTTAAAATAAATAAAAAATATTACCGACTTCAAAAGATAAATAAAAGTCACTTCAAATTTATAAATGAATAACGAATATAAGAAAACATTGAAAATATAAAAGTCTGGTATATTTAGTCATTAACATTTAGTAGTTTAGCGGAATGTTATAAACCGACTTCATTTTTATTTTTTTTAATTCATTAATTTAAAATTTTTAGGACGTTTTATTTTTGGTAGTTTGTATTGTATTAGAATATATATTTTATTTCAAAAATATATACCTTACTCTCTTTGATTTCTATATTATTAAGATTAAAACGGTGACCTTTCACTAAAAAACATTACAAGTACCTTTTCCTCTTACGTAAACTCTTGCACAAAAACGCAATGCTACCCTTATTAGGTTTAAGTGAGGTATAAACGCAAACACCTGACCCACAAAAATAAAATGCACTCACGTTACACAATAAATTAAAAATTCAAAATGTGAATAAATTATTAGCTAAATGACAACGATATTTAAATTTGATTTGTTTAGTATATTAAGCAAAATAAAAGCTTTAATTAACAATAAAATAAAATGTAAACATTTTATTATTATTCGCCATAAAAAAATTATATTCTTAAGATTTGCCATCTAATACTAAGTCACAAGCTTTTGAGAAATATTTGTAAATTTCACTATGCAAAGTCAATAAAAATAACGGCAGAGTATTTTTGGTATATTTTCTGATTTTTGTAAGTTTTTGGGTTTTTATAAAACACAATAAAAACTTAATGTTAATTTTGTTTTCATAAGTAAAAGAATTCAAAAAATTCCTAAAAATATAAGTTTTTGGTCCCTTTGTGTTACTAAGTCCTTCTGACATACTGTATTTTTACTACGACCAAACTGGTTTTCCGCCCGAAACCGAAACTAAATAATCGGCCGTGGCTTCAGTTTTGGCTAAAACGGAAACCGAAACTCACGTAGTCCAGCATAAGATACCATAAAGTGCTAAAATTTATGCCGTTTTTTCCTTTATTCTGCATTAATTAGAGACACGAAGGTAGACACTGTAACATTATATTGTTTTATTTATTTATTAAAAAACATTTTTTTTATTACTTTTTTCAAATTAAAAGAGTGTGGCCTCGAGAAACGAAGTTCGGCTAACGCGGACGAAAACTTTCGAAATCAGTTTCGGTTACGGCAAAAGTTTTGGCCAATTTTGGCCGAAACTAAAACCAATAGTGCCGCTGAAACTTGACTTTAGGCCAAAGTTGGCCAAAACCGAGAGTTCGGTCGGTCAATAATTTTTAGTGCTTATAATAATCTAAACCTAAAGAAAAATATGTGTATAAATATTAGCAAACAAGTATTTTTAAATATGTTTTCATATTTTTTATTTGGGTAAAAAAATTATTAGTTTTTAAACTTTTTAATATTTTACAAATATACAGACTGTCCACATATGGGGTTTATAAGAAGAAAAATGGAGAAAAACTTTTATTTTTTGAAAACAAAGTATTCTTCCTAAAATGTTTGCTTGTATTAAAAATATAATTTACGGACTAAAAGTGTTACTTTGGTGTACAGATTTCGCAAAAACTTGAAAAACATGATTTTTTTTCATGAGCAAAGTACCTACCTAAATTTTTTATTTTTAAATAAAATGTCATAAAGAGAATTTATTAAAAATGAAGTTTTTAATCAAAAAAATATTAGTTCAAAGTTTTATTAAACTCCATAATTTGGCAAAAACGCCTTGATTATATTTGTTTACAGCTGAAAAATTGCGTTATGTAAAAATTTTGAGGTGTTTTTAAAGCTTATTATGAGAGTTTTTAGGTCAATTTACTATTCAAGTTCACAATAATTATTTTTGATAACTTCAGAATCAGTTTCATGAAACTTTTTGGTACCCCTGTAACAATATTAAAGTCATTTAAAATGCTATTCTAAATACATTTTCTTAATGATATTTTGCTTAAAAGTGAAAAATAAAGGTAGTTTACTCTTACAAAAACAATATGCTTTTTTAAGTTTTTGCCAACCCCGTACACAAAAATCAACATTTTTTCTTCGTATATCATATTTTTTTAAGCAAATGTTTTTATAAGGAATGACTTTCTTTTAAAAGATAAATTTTTCGTTTGTGTGTCCTCTTTAAATCCGTGGAGAGTCTGTGCATCTTAAAAGAAATTTTGGCAAAAAAATCTTTGTCTTTTGTCATTTGCATAACCATTATCAAGAAACAAAACATTATGTAAACAGATTTCACCATACACTTAGGGACTTTTGAATACTTTTAAAATCTTTTTTAAGCTGCTAAAAACAGTTTTGTGCTGTAGGCATTAAGTTAAGTAAATAATAAACCCTAAACGAGTCGCTATAAAAGTATTAGAAAAGTGTTTTATTATTTAGATGAGGCAAAAATTTGCATTTAATGCAGTACTTTTAATGCTTGCTTTATTTATTCGTAACATTTATTTGTTTAAAAATAAGGGCAAGCTTTTTATTAATTCGATTATTAAATTTAAGATTTTTAACCAAGCAAAATTTTTTATAAAAATTATTGTTTTTTGTAAAATTAGTATTAAAGTTTTCCATATGCTGCGAACTTAAGTAGACACGCTGTAAATAAAAATGACTAACATTACATATTTCTAATACTGCCTGGGCCAATAATAAAATTTAACTTATATTAAAAAGGGTTTTAAAACCTTTTAAAAGGGGGTTTCTAATAATATAAATATGAAATAAAAAGTCAACAACCCTTGCGATAATAGTCTTGTCGGTCTTATTCAGGAGGGTTTCGAGGGGGCCTTGACACTTTTTCTTCTTGTCTTTATCAAAGGCATTTGATTGTGTTCAACATGATATCCTACTAGAAAAACTGCCCTTCCATTGTCTTAATTAATTTATTCACACAACGTTTCGGGCAGTACTATCTCTGTCCGTTCTCAAGTGTAAACGAACAGAGATAGTACTGCCCGAAACGTTGCGTGAATAAATTAATAAAGACAATGGAAGTCCGAAATTCTTCTTTTACTACTGAATCATTGTCTTCCACATTCAGACAGACGGTTTCAGTATGTCTCATACGGGCGTGAGGCTTCCGGTCTGAAATTGATTAGGCATGGTGTTATGCAGGGGTCAGTTTTGGGGCCTATCTTGTTTCTTATATTCTTGAACGACCTGCCAAACTTCCAGCAATTTATTGAGATAATACTGTTTGCGGATGACACCACGACCATGGAAAGCTACCACCCAACAAACTTTAAAAATACAAATATCCTAACGCAAAACAGTATTCATCAATGGTTTCTTTCGAACAAACTTTCCCTCAACAAAAACACAAAACATTAACTTTTCTCTAAGACGTGAAAAAAACCACCTCCAAGCAGACCTGTGTAACGAAGTTGTTTTTCTGGGGGTCACACTGGACCCTGGACTTACCTGGGAGGCGCATGTTAAAAACCTTACCAAAAGGGTATCTCAAGCCATCTACTTAATAAGGAGCCTATCCAATTCTGTAACCATAGACACATTACTATGTGCATATCATGCCTACTTTGGATCCAGAATATCTTATGCCTTGATTGCCTGGGGTCATTCGGCCCACAGCACAAGGATTTTCTCTTTACAAAGAAAATGCATTCGAGTAATGTCCGGAATCGGTTACAGAGATGATTGTAGGGAGAACTTTATCCATCTGAAAATTCTTACTTTCCCCTGCCTTCTGTTTATAAAACAAAACATTCATCTATACCCGAGTCATCAAAATGTACATAATCACAACACACGTAACAACTTAAATATTGTACATAATTATCACCGACTTGCTAGATTTAGGGAAGGCACCAATTATTTTGCTATTACTTTCTTCAATGCTCTTCCTCAGTCCATAAGAGATCTTAATGAAATAGCTTTTAAAAAGTTAAGTCAAGGGATATCTCCTCAAGCATGCGTTCTACTCCCCTGATGAGTACTTAAACAGTACCTTTAACTTTAGTTATACCTGTTAATCCTCCTTGGACTGTAAAAGTTTGCTACCATAGTTTATCACAAACAATATGTAAATTATTCAACTCTCTTTAGGACCTTCCCAGCGACTTGGTCCCTTGCCCAAGTGCATACAGAATTTTGTTAAATGTATGTTTAGTTTTAATGTGTATTATGTTATATTTTAAAGACTTTCTTTTAATGTGTAAAAAATATTTTTTACTACTTTTCTTGTATTTTAACTACTTCCTATTGGAAACACCTTTTGACTAGTAATTGACGTGTAAAAGTATCCTGTATACATTATTACCAATAAATGATTTGATTTGATTTTATTTTAAAAAGTCTACCATGAATATTCATACCGCCATATATGGAAGCAGCGCTTTTCCCCAGTCTGTCAATGTCAAATGTTTTAGATGTGGGACTGAGCAAACGAGTCACTTTTTCTGTCGGACAAGTTTACCATAATGTTTTACATGCAATTTTTAAACATCGTGCCAAAAATAGTAAAGTTTGCAGTTAATGAAGATTAATAAAAAAAAATTGACAGCTGTGTGTCAAAAAATAACATGTGATGTGTCGCTATAGGGAATTCAAATTAAGGAGCAGCAGTGTTGCAATTCGGTTAATTAGCTGATAAAACTGGGTATCTAGATCAAAAGTGTTAAAAATATTTACCATATTTACAGAAATATACGATTTTGGGTTTGTGTCTCGGCTAGAAGCAAAAGCACTTTTAAAAACAAGGCATTCAATTTTAGACAAAATATTAGTCATCATTCTCTAAAACCTAAATAAAACAAAGATAAGTTACCAGTAACGTTCCGCGTAATTTTATTTAAAGTGACAAAACGTAAGTTCTTGAATATTTACGCTTAAACTGCAGGCATAACAAATCCGACTTTACACGTTTTGCTTCATGGCAGAATTTTTTACGGAATATTTGATGACAACCACCAAAACACAAATACCAATTGTAAACTAATTCTTTATTTTTTTGCATTTTTTCTATACATTATTAAAATTATTTAAAAACACGATATTAACAACAGCAACAAAAAAACTTGACTATCAATTATTGTCATGCACTCTTATACTGGTTCAAAATTATGCCGATGAGGGCGTTTTAACTATGTTGCAAACCCAATTTTAATTATCTATATTTAAAATATAATAAACCATTGCAAAAGGATAAAATATACCAGTGGCACCATATTAAATTAATATAAATAAAGAGGTGATTTATTTTTATAAATTATACGATTCAAAAATGAAAACATGCAACATGGTGGTAGGTTAAGCCATAAGTGATAGAAAATAAGTGCAAATTTATGTCAAATATTAATATGTCAAATGTTATTTTTAATCCTAAATAGTAAAAAAGTTATATAAAATTTCATCCTGAAGGAACACCCGGTATTTTCTTTACGATAGGACATTTTTAACTAACAAGATTTGATCCCTGAAGGTCGCTTAAATGTGAAAATATAGCAAATGTTTCTATCTCGTTTTCCTAACTTATCATTACTGAGAAAAAGCGGCAAAAAATAAATTGTTTTACGAGGTAACGACCGGAAAAGGTTTTTCCCCAAACGTGGGTAATTTGTCAGATAAGTAACACGCATTTACTTGCTAAATGAATTAAACGCCACGGCAATTTTGTTACAAGTACGGTCCAAAAGGCCTTTTAAAATATTTTAAAATAAGTTTTATTTTAAGTAAAAGAAAATAAAATGTTTTTTAGTTTGTTTAGCTTGTTAGAAAGCTGTCAAAATCATTCTAGAAAGAAAAATAAAAGAAAAACTATCATCTTACTGATACAATTTTTTGCACTGCACGCTTATAAGGATCAACTACTGGGTCCTGATTCTCGAGCATAAGAGAACGGACTCGATCACATCTCCAAAATGATTATTCCTTACCTTTCAGGCGGGTAAAGATGGGTCCACATTTAATTCATTCTAAAAGCGATGCCGCCAAGTACACAAAAAATGATAAAGAAAAGAAACCCTTTTGTGAACAATGATTTCTTGCAGCTAAAAATATTTAACCCGACGAGTTTCTAGTACCACGCCACGTGCCACCGGTTTTATAGTAGGACAGAGGCGAAATAAGAGAATGTTTTTTTTAAATAGGTGATACGTGTTTTAGCAATGTATTTTTTATTATTTATCTAAAAACATGTAATCAGGCTCTCTCTGAGGCTATGTGCATTCGAAACAGGTTTGTTTACTTTATTATTTTTTGTGTACTTTGCGGTATTGCTTTCAGAATGAATTAAATGTGAACCCATCTATACTCTCGCAATCGCGTGATGGAAGCAGTCATTTGCATTTAAGAATACCTATTTAAACTTTTCGAAAGAACTCCGCCTACTTTTCTCATGAGAACGCTGTTCCCCTGTTTCGTGAATAGGGACCATGACCGATCCGAAGATGCGAATTTTTATACCAGCTGAAGGTTATGCTTTCAAAAACACCCTGTTATAATAAATGTTAAAAACTTTTTGCTTATACAGGGTTAGTAGAAAAAACAGAAAGGTGGATTATCTCAGCAACCGTCAAATAGAAATAAACTAAATTTTGTGCAAATAGATTACTGAACATAAAGAATTTAAAAATTATATTTGCGGGGTTGCCAAGTTTATAGTTTTTCTCAAAGCTAGAGAATTTTTAAATTTTAAATGAAATACCCTAATTTTCATTATCAAATCAAGTGTTTGTATCAACTTTATTATGACCTAATATTGTCGTTTTTTCGCTTCCGTCAATTTCGGAGAGATGACATCATGCTTCTTTTAACTATGTACTAGGTATGGTTAATTATCTCAACAACGATCTAACCGAAATTTGTCAAATATAGTACAGGGGAGTAACTGGACATTAATTCAGGAATTACATCTGCAATGTTAAATAATTAAATTTTCCTATTCCCTTTCCTTAACTGTTTTTTTTTTAACATCGCAAAAATGCAATTATTGAATTAAGAACTTTCAGTTATTCCCCTGTGGGTACTAATTTTGACGAATTTAAATTTTAGGGTATTTCGTTTAAAACCTAGAGAGAAAACTATAAAGTAGGCAACCTCGCAAATATATTGCTTTAATTCTTTATAATGAGTTAACTTCTTTGCACAAAAATTGGTTTATTTAAATTTGGCCGTTTGTCCGGACAGAGATGGTACTGCCCGAAACGTTATGTGAATAAATAAAATAAAGACTATGGAAGTCCAACAATCTTCTTTTAATATTAATAACGAAGCATTGTCTACCACATTCAGTTAGTTTGCCAATCCCCCTGGAATTTATTTATAAATAGCATTTATTGTTAAATAAAATATTTTATAAGAAAAAGAATGAGGAGTTTATTTATATAGCCGAATCTTAGACTAATACATCCTTACATACCTTAAGCCTTTTTAATATTAATTTTATCTTTGACTATTTTTAAACAGAAAATATTTAAATACAGGTTTTTTTCATTTTACCTCTTGTACATTTAGGAATGCGTGTAAAAAATTTAATTTGAACATACCTTTGTAGCTTTGTAAGCCAAAACGCTTGTTTTATTGTTTGGCCTAACAGTTATTGTGTTTTTTGTAATTAGTATAATTTTATTAAAACTTACTGCAACTACTGTTTTTGTTTTTTCATATATTTATTAAAACCTTTTTTAAAAAGTGCATTTATTAGTATCTTGTCTAAAAATAAATTTAAAATTTTAATTAAAATATATATTTTTAGTATTAATTACCCAATTAAGATCGTTTTACAAAAGTAAAACAAAATTAAACCAGTTTTAGTTTAAATTTAAATTATAAGCCTTTGTTTATGTGGGACGAAAATAAACTTTGGTCTAGGACAAAACTCTACTAGTGTTCCAGTCCGACATTGTAGCCATAGAACAATGTGCTAGGAAAATTATCAGAAAAAGTGATGTGGATAAAACCATAGTAATTTATTTGGACAGCCAGGCAGCCATTAAGGCAATCAGTTTATGTTAAATCAGCTCTCAGCTGGTGCAGGACTGCGTAGTTGCCCTGGAAGAGGTGGGTGCGTCCAACAGACTAACTATTTCCTGGGTACCACGACACGAAGGCTATAAAGGCATCGAGAGAGCTGATAAATTGGAAAATAAGGGGGCTGGCAGGACAATGGCATGGTGAATAAGGACACTGGGAGAGCGTCTAGCGAAAATATTCACTAAGGCATTGACAAAGACTTCTTTGACAATCGTATTAAAAACAAAGTTCTTTCTTGCTTAAAAGGTAGCAGTAAAGTTTCTGGTCATTTGCAAAAACATAAGTAGGAATTTTTGTACCAATTCTTTTGCACCACTAACTTTGGAAGATGAAATTATTTCTACCGCTAAAGTAAAGGCAGAACAATTTGCTAAACAGTTTGCTGCCAATTCAACCCTTGACCCTTCCGTAAATCATCCAATTCCAGATATTACTCCAGTTCCTTATAAAATGCCGGATATTATTTTTAAAGTAAAACACATTAAGCGTATCCTTTCTTCTCTTAACACCAAGAAATCGTCTGGGCTGGAGGGAATACCAGCAGCCGTCTTAAAAAATCTGCTCTAACACTTGCACCAATCTTAACTCGGCTCCTTCAGAATTTCTTACGACACAGGTATCTTTCCGGAAGAGCTGGAAAGCTGCACGTGTTTAACCTATTCCCAAGAAAGGATCTAAATCTCTTCCATCTAACTATAGACCAATTTTAATTCTTTTAGTTCTTTGTAAAGTAATGGAAAAATTCATTAATTCACTAATTCTTATGTATTTAGAGAAACAAAAATTTTGCATGACAGGCAGTATGGATTTCGCCACAAAAGATCTACAGCAAATCTTCTTTCCCTCGTATCACACTGCTGGAATAGGTCTCCTGAGTTTCTAGGTGAGTCCCAGATCGTCGCTCTTGATATATCCAAAGCTTTTGACCAGGTGTGGCATGCCGCACTTCTTAATTAACTTCCCTCCTATGGTCTTTCAACTAAACTCTGTACTTGGCTCTTTAGTTATCCATCTGATCGACGTATATCAGTTATTGTAGACGGCTATTCTTCAAGCTTTCACCAAATAAAGGAGTGCCTCAGGGCTCAGTTCTGGCACCAACATTGTTTTTTCTTCACATCAACGACCTTCTCTCGTCTACAACTACTTCAATTCATAGCTTCGCCGACGATAGTACCCTTCACTCCAGTTTTCAGGTTTCTAAACCCATCACTAAACCTAATTTGGACAACAAACGCAGGGCGATGCAGATATCTCTTTCGCAGGATCTTAATTTAATATTGGATTGGGGCGCCAAAAATCTCTTCCACTTTAATGCATCCAACTCGTGGTGCCGCGCATATGCATCCCTATACAGTCCAACTGGACAGGCCCCGAACTTCCCACTTTGTTCGTTCTTTTATCCCTAGAGTTTTTAGAATGTGGAACCTCTCTTAAGACACCCACGGTACGTTTGTATTTAGGATTTTAGCCTTCGTGGTTTGTCCAAAGATTTAAAAAAGTTAACTATGCCAGAGCTTACAAAAGACCTTCTAAATTACAAACGGCAGGCGGTTAGAATAATGCTGGGTCAACTAACAGGGCAGACTAAATAAAAATTTTCAGCCTTACAGGTCTAACGTTACTCGAAGGGTTCACCAGCTCTCTTACTATTCTTTCAGTATTGCGCACCACTTATTTTAAGTTCCTAATATTATACTGAGCGTTTTGGAAAAATTATTTATTTAAAAAAAAAAGGCGTTTAATAGAATTTTTAATTAAAACACCACCTATTTTTACACAAATTTTGAAAGGAATATATTGGCGGCATTTTTTAAAGTGTTTTTTTATATACGTTTAAAGCTGGATTTATAGATTGACGTTTCTGTTTCCGTTTGACGTTTTCAGTTGGAAGATAAAACAACAACTTTTTATTTGTCAATTTATATTTTTTGTTTACCGTTTCCATATACCATACCAGAAACCGAAACGTCAGATCGGCAGAACAGTAACAGAAACGGCAATCTATAAATTCAGCTTGAACCTTTAAAGGCTAAAGACCCTGGACCAGTAATGAAATTGGCATCATGATAATATTCATGATAATAACACCTTCTTTGGAGGAGTTCCTTTTGACAAGTCTACAACGAATATTTATACCGCCATATATGGGATAGGCACTTTAACCTAGCTTGTCAATGTCAAATTTTTCGGGTATCGCGCAGGGCAAACGCGTTACTTTTTTGTAGGACAAGGTTGCCACAATGTTCTACAAGTAATTTTTAAACATTGTGCCAAAATCGTCAGTGTTACTGTCACGAAACCGTAAGACCTATGGACATGTTTTGTGGTATCGGATTGGGCGGGTTTCATAACTGTAACCATTTTTGACACAATATGTTTAAAAGTTGAATGTTAAACATTGTGGTAAACTTGTTCTACAAAAAAGTGACGCGTTTGCCCAGTCCGTCACCCAAAACAGGCTGGGTTAAAGCGCCGCTACCATATATGGCGGGTTAAGTAAGGTTTTAAAAATCATAAACTCAATTTTATTACTGGCTTAGAGACTACGATTCTTAGTCGTGTATGCTTCTGTTTTGAAGAATTAATTGCGAAATAAATTCCTCTTGTAAGTTCAATTTTAGAAAATTTTCAACTTGAAAGCGTATTTAATATTTAACACATCTTTGACTTTTCGTTTAATTTTTGTTAAAATCAATAAAAATAATAACAATAATAAAAAGTAATAAAAACATTTTTAATTAAATTAATACACAGATCTAAACTAACCAATACTTCACACAAAAATTTAATGTATATCTTATTGTCCGAGACAAATAATACATCTGTTTCGACTTCCTGAAATCCTCCGTAACATCAATATACATATTGCTCGAAACTGAAACGTTTGGAGGCGCTTGGGGGTTAAATTGAGCCCCACGCGCAGGAAACGTAAATTTATTTTTGAATAAATATAGTTGCTTTTTTGTGTTTTTGTTGTTGTTTAGGTACCTAAGCAGAAAACGTACATTTTTTGAATAAATATAGTTGTTTTTATTTGTGTTTTTACTGTTGTTTAGGTACCTAACGAAGTTTTAGAAACGTACCTGGAGTTTCTTTTCTAATGGTAAAAACTCTCAAAATTATTACAAAATGGACAAAGCTGGGCGTCAATTTGATCCCCGTGCGCCTACTCTAGTGGTTAATATTGCTTATACAGTATATTTACTCTGTTTTATATAATTTCCTATATGAACACTGTCAAATTTTGTTTAGATTACTTATACAGTGTGGCCACGGATAAACGGTAACTATGCCGTAACCATTTTTATTTTTAATTTTTCGAAAAAACTAATTTAAAAAAAAATGTTTGCTTTGTCAAAAACAAAAAATCAAAAATATATTTTAAATTTATGAATTACAGTGTAGCCCATCGGTGGACACATTTATTATGTATTAAGTAAAAAAATTTTGGTAATAAATTTACTTTTTGTTTTAGGTAAGTTTCTGGTTGTATGATTGGTAGTACTCTGACTCAATTCCGTTGTGTAAGGTAAGACAAGCTTTGTTTGTTAGTGGAGTTTTAAAATGAAACAAAACCCAGTATTTTCGTAAAAAAGCGTAGCTTTAAAAATTGAGTGTTATATTTAATAAGGTAAACAAATTTGTTTTATTTACTCCTTTCTGCTAAATATTAAACGTTAAAAATAATATATATCCTTATGTATAATTATTAATAGTAATTCATAATACATAGTTGCAAAATTACTAAAACTATTTAAACCAGAAATAAATGCACAGGGTGTCTTATAATTGCATTTTTAATTGCAATAAAAAAATAAGATGTATTCTTGAGCTAACTCTATGAAAAAATGGTTTTATAAACGTTGGTTTGAAAATGCATGTTTTTCCAAGATTCAAAGTGTAAAACATTTTTAAAAATATTCGTTTTTGTTAATATCCAAAATACTGCCTATTTGCTTTGAAAAAATCGACATTGTTATTAACAATGTTAAAAAGCATATTTAGACGTTATTACTCAATTAAATGTATCAAGTCCAATTGCGCCTCAAGTGTAGTATTTATATATTTCTAAACACAAAAAATGTACCACACTAACTTCTGTCAACTTTTAACATTTTCTTTAGGTAGGGCAAGTAAAGGTACAACCTCATTTTTTCTCCTAATACTTTTCGTATTTTGCAAAGTTTTTGAAAAAAATCGAATAGGTTGCAAGTTATCCCTGAACCACAAAATAAACATGAAGAAATCTATTTCCCTAGGGATTATTTTTAAATAAATTATAATTATTAAATAAAAATTAGGTTACAATACCAAAAAATGCTTAACTAAAAAAAAAAACATAAAAGTTATAAATGTTACAAAATTAAGTGTTTATTATAATATTTGTTCCTGATTTCATCTTTTTCTTTTTAATTAGAATTGGCTTATAAATGATAAGCTCCTAATTTTTTTCTCGCAATTTGGAAACATTAAATTTTTTTGTTTGATCATTTCTATAAAATTAACCTTTACGATAGTTTCTCCATGAAACCCAATCACAACTATTTCTACCGCTCAAAGCATCATTTCATACATTTTTATTTACAATTTCTCTGACACGTGTATTTTCAAATGCTTTTAAAAATATTTTATTTATAAGAAAGTATTAATACTAGTTTCAGTTGAAAGAAAAACCTCTTTACACAAAAAGAGAAGTGTCTGGCAAGAGCAGTCCAACCCCTTAAAGAAGATTTACTTTTTGAAACATCGACAAATAGGTTATAATAAACTCCGATGTTATATAGTGCATTTTTTGTGCATGTGCCCAAATTTTTGACTTGTGACCATTGAACTAAAGTATTGATATTTAAATAAATAATTGTAGAAGGCATGAAAATTAAACAAATTTAGAAAAGTGTTAAAAAACCTACTTCTGTCGACCCTTTATGTATTTTATTAAACTGGGGTACTTTGCCCTCATTAGCGATTAAAATGCAGCATTTTCTTTCATCGGTGGTAAAAAAATTACCTAAGAATGTCTCCTCCGTGGCGCAGAGGACTGAGCTTTGATCTTCGAAGCCAGAAGTCGCCGGTTCGATTCCCAGCGGGGGTGTCATATTTAGGTAGTAGTTATTTAAAAATAACGACCGTGGTGGCACTACCGCGTTGTCTAAGAGGTGCTGTGAATGCATAACTGCATGTTTTAGTGCTTGGACAACGTTGACGGAACAGGAGAGAACGATGGGTTAAACATCTAATAACTACTGCTACTCTGGTATTTAGGCATATGCCTTCGTAAGATGTCAAAAATAAAATAAAAATTACCAGATAAATTTTGTTTTAATTAGTTGAACTTGTTTATTACAAAATGGTCTATAAATTTAGTTTTCCCATAAACAAAAGTTAATTATGTTAGCAAAGAGCAATGAAACTTCAACTAATAATGTGTATTACTGTGCAGCTGTAGCAATTACTCTGCAATAACTAATGATCGTTGGTTCACAATTATTCAAAATAAATTTGGTGGTTGTTTTAGCACTACAGGGCCATGCAAGTTAAGTGTTTGTTATTAATAACTTTACAATTGGACAAAATACAAAATCTTTCTAATAAGCAAACTATATTTTGGGGTCTAAGTATAAATTGATAAAAACACCTAAACAAAAAATGTGTTGCATTGGTTTAAAAAGGCAAAAACAGTAGTTACCACAATAAAAATATATTTTATTGGTTTAGGAAGTTAGTAACCGGAGAAGTATAGTAGCTTTTTAACGCTTTCTTAAATAAAAGCCAAGGAAAGAACAATTACCATTTGTTAACTTATTTAACAAATGTTTAATGGTTTTAACCATTAAAAACATTACCATCGTCAGAAGGTGAATGGTTTAACAGCATTTTTAAATCAAGCATTCTAAATATTACACAAATAAAAATATATTTTAGAGGATTGTTATTTATAATACAAGTAAATAAATATAAAAACAAAAGGTAACGAACTTTCAAAAGATAAATTAAACTTACCCAAAATTAAAAAATAATAAATTAAGAAAAAAATAGAAAAATGAAGTCGGGTAATAATATTTCCCTAAACTAGAGGAAAGTGACCAAATTTATGGAATACTATTTTGCTTTTTACACATAATTGGCATAAAAATTATAAATAAAAAGTTTTTGTAGTTATTATTAGCAATCATATATTTGTCCCTTATCTTTTTTAAATCTTTTTAGTTGCATTAATTAATTTTTGTTAGGGTTATTTAAAAAACTAAAAAATGATAAGGGTAGCTAAATATGGAATACTATAAACAGTAGACTGGACCGAAAAATTGAAATTTTTATAATATATCGAAACAAGCCCTTTTAATTAATACCCATATTGTAGGGGACCATAAAAAAAACCAGTTCGCCATTTTTCGAAGACTGTCATATTGCACTTTAGAATGACGTAATTTTATGTTTTGAGTTATTCTCAGCAAGCCCTTTCATTATTTGATGCCCGTATTGTAGGAGTGCATTAAAAATAACAAGTTCGCCATTTTTAAAAGTCTGCCATATTCTGGTGATGTCACTTTATTTTTGAGCTACCCTCATCCATCTCTTTCATTTGATACCCATATTGAGGGGTTGCGTTAAAAATAACTGGTCCGCCATCTTCGGTATGTTGCCATGTTGGATTTAGAATAACGTTAATTAGCTAAGCACGCATTATCATCCAAATTAAATGTACAAAATTTTGGCCTAATCGATGGAAGGTAAATGCTTTAAAATTGAGTTGCAAAATTTGACTGCACATGCATTTCAAGTTAAATAAAAGCTTGTAAAAAAGCACACTTTGCATTTATAAAAACTACGGATTTAAATATTTTAAATTACCAATATTACAAATTTTATGTTCAATTTATAATGTATTATATTAAAAAATCATTCAACTTTTGAGAAACAGAGTAAATATTTTTTAATCTACTTGTTTTTATAGCCTTAAATTGCTAAAATATGGTTTTATTCTGTGCCGCTATTCTGTTGATCCCATCGTCAATCGAGCTTAAAAGCCGGCAGCTAAAAAGCTAATAAAAATAATATGTTGCAAAGAGGTCATTCTATTTGTTAGCTATAAAAGGATTTATTAGATTTTAATTTTACATCAAATATTTGTATATTATTGGGATACAAAATTTTATTTAAATTCACGACTTGTAACACAATGCACTGTAGGATATACAGGGTGCGTTAAAATCGCGAAAATATTACGTTGAAAAATTAAAAAAATTCGGAAAATATATTTTGAAACTACGTTATTGAATACCATAAAAAAGTAATGAAAATATTAACGAGTTACAAATGCCTGGTCAAATTAATAAAATTTTAAAAACACCCTGTATCTTCAAAAGGAATCAATTTATCCATGATTTACTCTTACCACCAAATTTGTTTCAAAAATCGAAATCAAGATTGTGTAATATCTATTTTTAGTTTTTGATATACCCTGCAAGGTCAACGAAAAGACGCCACCCTGTACCTTTTTTCGCTATCTTTGTACCAAGATACTTTTCTACGGGTTGATTTTTCACCCCATTATTGAGCAAATCACAATTAATTTTATTTAATGAATCACATCCTTAACCCTTAATTAGGCGCGTAGAGAATTTTACTATAATTTGTCGCGAGGTGTAATTAATACCCCAATAAAAAGTTGAGTATTTTAAAGGAGCTTTTTGAAAATATGTGCAGGAAGTAACGTGTTGAATCCTAAATATGCTTTTAATAGAGTTATTTTACCTGTATATTAATAATTCTAATATATAAGAGGAAAATATTTTTTAAAAATAAAAACAAATCAAAATAAGTTTTTAGACACCGTCGGTCAACATTATGTATTTGTATACATTTTTTAATAAATACTTAATTTTAAAGAAGAAAGTAAAAAAAATACTGGGTCAGATAATACTTACATTAATCAGGGGCGGTCATAGGGGGGCATGGGGGCCATGCTCCCCTCCTTGGATGCGACATCCTTTCTATTTTATTGTGTTTCATACATGTCTAATGGCAAATAGGGGCATTTATTGAGGGTCCCCCAAGGTTGGTCCGAGGGGTGAGGCTGTGAGGCTGATGATGGACGTCACGTGCCACCGGTTTTATAGTAAGACAGAGACGAAATAAGGGGATGTTTTTTAAGTACGTGATACGTGTTTTAGCAATGTTTTTTATTATTTATCTAAAAATATGTCATCAGGCTCTGTGCATTCGAAAAGGTTTGTTTACTTTATCATTTTTTGTATACTTTGCAGTATTGCTTTCAGAATGAATTAAATGTGGACCCATCTATACAACTAAATACAATTTACAACTAAGACCGCACACCATACACTGAGAGAAATTTCTAGCAACCATAATTAAAGTTTTAATAATCATAACTAAATTATCTCAGTTAAATAGGGGACAGATAAGATCAGTTA